>BMAO01025471.1:0-76420 GCA_019973975.1 Trichonephila clavata | reverse complement strand
TTAATATTATTTTTAAGACATGCATTTAGTGAATGGTATTTCTTGTTTGCATGTATAAATTTTTGTATGAATTACTACTTTACGAGATAATAAAAGAAGATCATGAGATTTTTTTGAAAGAATAAGCACAAGTACAAATCTGATTTCACTTAACTTAAAAAAATTAAGACTTCTTATAACGTTAAAAGATCAATAAAAATCATAGATGATTTTTATATAGTCCCTAATATGCGAATATTGATTAAAGATGATCGAAAACTATTAACAGAAACCACTAAAATTGTGGTTCTTTCTGAGCATGAGGTATATTTTCTAAGATACCATGAAGCTAGGAAATTGTTCATTGTGTTGATTTACTTGAGTAATAAGGAAGTTTGAGAAAAAAGTCTTATTGTGTGTGTGTGTGGTTGCCTTGAGCCAGAATGGGTTGATTGCATTTGTTCAGTTTATCCTACCTCAATTGCTTTTTTCCTCCATAGAATCTCCAATAGAATTTACCTTTACGACTTGAGGGGGGGGGACTAGATTCTTCTTCACTGAGATAATTCTCACTTGTTTGTAATACTTCATAGTAATTTCCTCATTGCGAAGTGTAGGTTAAAAGTAGTACTGTTGACATTGATTTCCAGACTACAGTAGAATTAAAAACGCTTTATTTATTGAGAGCTGGAGATGTTCAAGGGGTTTCTTTTGTATTTTGATTCTTCCTTTGATATTTCTAAAAGGTTTTATAACAAGGTCTTTAATTGAAAATCAGCAACTAATGTTCTTAATTAGGTTTTCCATTCTTAAAATAAATATCATACATGTCAATTATTTTTCACCTAAAGTAATAAATAAAAGCCACTTTTATTAAAATACTTTTCGTATTTTGTATATATAGTTGGTTAATGTGATTTAAATCTTTTGTGAATGAATCAGTTTGCAACATATATTTTTATTTCTTTGTTATATGAAACTGTTGTTCTCTGAAGTTCTAGTGGAAGGAATAATATAATAAAAATTTGTACAGTTCACTTAAATGATGAAAAACTAAATATAAATTTTTGTTGAATTGTATAGTTCTTTCGGTGGAGTAACAATGCAAAAGAGAAACATTCTGTTCTACTCATTAGCATGTAATAATACAAAAATAATTTGCATACATAATATTACACTAGGGATGATCAGAAAAAAGGTTACAAGCCGCATCGTTTGAAAACTACATATTGTGGAGAAATTTTATTTCCACATAATGGAGACAAATGACATTACTTGTCATACAGCTGGTTTGTGAGTAGGTATTTGGAAGTTCCCAGACGGTTCAGGACCATTGAAAGGGTTAGGAAATTGGTCTCATTTGGAAGTGCGAGCTGTGATTCGAGTCGTGATTCGTGGCAAAATAATGTGTTCGCATCGAGAGAGCAGAATGATCAGACAACATGTAGTGAAATACTGTTTCTCGTTTAAATCAGGCAGACAGATTGTCGAAAGCCGCAACATGGCAGGGAGTGGCCGCCAAGTGCTTCAACAAAAGAAATCACCACGGCACGAATTGAAGAAATGTTTCAAATTGATTGATACGTAACTTTGAGTGAAATCTCGTCAGAGCTGGGACTGAGCTAGGGTAGCGTGCAGCATATCGTTTCTGATGTTTTCAAGACAGTGATGTGAAAGCACCCGCCGAGGCCTTGCTGAATGTGAACAGGGACTTGATTTGTACAAAGATGGGTTAAACAAGTTGGTTCTGCGTTTTTATAAATGCCTAAATAGACTTGGTGAGTATGCCGAAATGTGATAAGTACGTAGCTATTAATTAATTTTTGTATTTTTTGTTTATTATTAAGGTATTCTACTACTTGCGACAACTTTTAAAAAAAAATGAAGGTATGGGATTTTTTTGTTGTTTTTAGGTTTGTTTACTACATTGTAAGTAAAATATGCTAAAATAAAGAAGAGAAAAAGAAATTATTATTATTAAATTGGGAAAAAATGGGTAAAAATTTACAAAAAATAACATAAACGGGGCCCATTCTGTAATAAAAGTCTATAAACAAAGTTTTAATTCTCATGTGTTGCTACGTTATTCATTTTTGAAATGACTTTCATGATAAGAGATATTTTAATTTTTACAAAAACTAGAGCACTTTAGCTTAGTTATTACATGAAATTGCTTAATAAAAACAGCGATTTTATTAACATAAGGGGCTATAAATTTTTAATAAAACAGTAATTGATAAATATGAAGGTTAGAACACTTCTACTGTTATACAGAGCACACAGAAAAAATTTCAGCTAACTATTTTCAAAACTTTTGGAGCAAATAGCTGTCCCCATTTGAGCATTTTCAACAAAACACATTTCGAGTAAAACGTGTTTTAAAGTATGACATCTTACTTAAAGTAATGGCAGCTGCTTTTGCTAAAACACTTTCAGTTTTTGTTCTATTGAACGGAAAAAAATAAACTTGGTATTTTTATAAAGCTAATAAGATGGCCTATAAATTAAAATCATAAAAAATTGTCAATGTTTGGCAAATTCACAATTTTAGGGTAGTCGGATACCTTAATAAATATTTCTTTATTCGACTTATAACCTTTTTTTCTTATCAGCCTTCGTATTAATTTAAAGTAAGAAATATTGTTCACACACAATATATAAGTAAGAGAAAGAAACAACCCAACAAATAAAAATGAATAGTACGCTAACTGTTAAATTTAAAAAGTCTGATCACAGTTAAATATATTTTGTTAAATCATATATGATTATATACATTTGCAGCAAATATCAATCACTTTTTTTACGCATCAGAATAAGATAAACTCTTTATCAAATTTAGATAAAGTAATTAAAAGTGACTATTATAAATTTAAAGTTAAGCCATACTTAAGTAGGCTTATTTTACAATACAAATGATAAAATTGATTGTTATTGATAATTTACGTAATGTACACTGATTGAGAACTTGAACTGAAATCCTTATTAATGAGGAAATCAGTTAAATATATCATCTAGATTAAGATAACTGGGACGTCTGCGAGAAGGAAAACTGAACTTTTTTGCACTAAATTTAAATGGTTCTCACTTTTTTAAATTTACAGCAATGGAAATAAAACTTCTGCGTTTAAATATTTGTATATTTTTGTATTGGTTAGTGTAAAAAAATTTCATTTTTAAGTACAAATAAATCGGAAAGAGCAATATTTAATCAATAACTATTTTTTTTTATTTTCAAGCATGCTCTTACCCTTAGGTACATTTTGTATAAAATTTACTGCATATATAGCTATAAAACTTCACGGAGATTTTATAAGCCTAACAATCCATAAAATGAACGAAATGAAATTTTAAAATATAAATTTATAAAAATTAAAAGAAAATTTAACTTTAGTAATTCAAATTTCCTTTAATGCGATATGGTACCCTAAAAATAATTAAACTGTCGAAAAACTTTTTATTGCTTATTTGATGCCTCGAATCTTTATAAAAATGCCTGCAAAATTTCAAAGCTTTACCTGCATTTTTTATCAAGTTATGGAGGAATATTTGATGCTGACAGCAAGTACAACGCCCACGTTTCAGATTATCTGCTAGATAAGAGCCTGATAAAAATGAATTAGTTATTTTTCTACCGCGCGTAAGTGAGACTGACATTATATATGCAGCAACAAATCATTTCAAAAAAGAATTATGCAATTCATGCAAAAATTCTAGTTTGTGTATTGTTTATTGGGGATTTAGGAGAGCAAAAGCAAATGGATTTGGTCAAGATTGAAAAGTTGTGCGTGCTTTTTATGATAGAATTATGAATGAAATTAAGACTTCAAAACGGATTCTCAAAAAGCACAAATACTAAATCTCCTTTTGAAAACTCAGATAATTAAAAATCTAATTCCCAAGAATAGAAAAACTCTTCCATTTTTATATTGTTTTTTTTGGTTAATATATATATATACTAGCCGTTACCCGCCCGCTTCGCTGGGTATTTTATGATGTTTTATAATTTTTTACTGCTTATATATATATGTATAAATTATTAATATCTAAGTCCTGCATTAAGAATTCGATTGTATTGAAAAATATACTTATACCTGTAACTGTCGCCTGTCAATAAAAAAAAAGGGCAAAAATCATCAAATTTGTATTTTCTAAAATTCTCTAAAATTGAAGTATAGAATGATGTTTACTCTTTCGTAACTCAAAAACCAAGTGGATTCCGCAAAACCATTTTTCGGTGGATCTCTACTCCGTAAATTAAACATGCAAGCCAAATTTCAAGTCTAAATCTAACAGAAAAAGCAAAATTTTTACTATCAATATCCCCGTAATCCGTTGAGAGCCGTTTTCCAAAATAACCGCTCTTAGAGGATTTCAATTCAACAAAAGAAAAATGCAAACTAAATTTCATTATTATAGTTCTTGTAGCTCGAAAAAAGAAATTTTTTTTTGTCAATACGTCCCAGTAACCCCCTGCACCCCTCCCAGAACTTTATTTACTTAAAATACATTCTTAGTGGATCCCTATTCAACAAAAGAACATGCTTAACAAATTTTAAGTATATGGGTCTAACAATTAAAAACAGGAATTTTTTCTGTAACTCCTCTTGACCCCTCGCAACTATCCTTAGGGGTCAATTTTCGTTTTACTCTTTGTTAGAGGAACTCTATTCCATGAAAGGAACATGGCTACCAATTTTCAAGCAGGATGATCAAATAGTTTAAAAATGGAAATATTAATCGATTACGCCTCTTAATCTCCCGAAATCAAACTTGGTAGTTGATATTCGCAAAACCATTTTGTAGCGGTTCTCTACTTTACGAAAGGAATCTACTTATCAAATTTCAGGACTGTACGTCTAATGGTTTAAAAATGGGATAATTACGTATAACGCCACTTGAGCCCCGCAACGCCACTTCGGGTCAGTTTTCACAAAACCCATTTTGTAGGGGAATTGAACTCTATGATAGGAATCTGCTTAGCAAAATTTGAAGTCTGTGCTTCCAATAAATAAAAAATGCAAAAGCAAATTTTATCAGTAACGCCCCTTGAACCCCGCAACGCCACCTAGGGGTCAATTTTCACAAAACACATTTTGTAGTGTATCTCTATCCTATGAGAGGAATCTGCTTATCAAGCTTCAAGACTGTGCGTCTAATAGTTTAAAAATAGAAATAATTATTTATATCTGCCTTAACCCCCGCAACACCCTTGGGGTCGATTTTCCCCAAACCCGTTTTGTAGCAGATATTTATTCCATGAAAGAAACATTCCTACCAATTTTCAAGCAGGTAGGTCAAGTAGTTTAAAAACGAAAATATTTATCTCTTACGCCACTTAATTACCCGCAACGCCACTTAGAGGTCTGTTTTCACAAAACCTTCTTATAGCTGATCTCTACTCTATGAAAGAAATCTATTTATCAAATATAAAGAATGTGCGTCTAATAATTTAAAAATGGAAATAATTATCTATAACGCCCCTTAAGTCCCGCAACACCACTTGGGTGCAATTTTCACGAAATCCATCTTGTAGCTGATCTCTATCCTATGAGAGGAATCAGCTTACTAAGTTTCAAGACTGTTAGTCTAATAGTTAAAAAATCGGAAATTATAACGCCCCTTAAACCCCCACCCCCGCAACACCCTTGGGGTCGATTTTTTAAAAACCCATTTTGTAGCGGATATTTACTCCATGAAAGAAACTTACCTACCAATTTTCAAGCAGGTAGGTGAAGTAGTTTAAAAACGGATATATTTATCTATTACGACCCTTAATTCCCCGCAACGCCACTTAAAAGTCTGTTTTCACAAAACCCGTTTTGTAACTGATCATTATTCTACGAAAGGAATCTATTTATCAAATTTAAAGACAGTGCGTCAAATAGTTTAAAAACGAAAATAATTATCTATAACGCCCCCTAAGCCCTGCAACGCCACTTGGGGACGATTTTCACCAAACTCATTTTGTAGCGGATCTCTACTGTATGAAAGGAATCTGCTAACCCAATTTCAAAATTGTACATTGAGTAGTTTAAACATGGAAACAATTATTTGTATCGCCCTTAACCCTGTAACGCCCTTGCGTTTCGAATTTCGGAAATTCCGTTCTTAGCTGATGTCTACTCTATGAAAGGAACATGTCTACCAAATTTCAAGTCTGTAGGTTGAATAGTTCCAAAGATATCTTGATTAGTCAGTGAGTGAGTGAGTCGCTTTTCTCCTTTATATATATAGATATCCATATGTGCGAGATTCAATACTTTTATTATTAAAATATTTTAAGATATTTATTTAAACAAATGCACATATGCAGTTCTTAGATTTTGATATATTTTACCTATAAATTGCTAATTGATTTTGCTTTCATTCATGTAAAATATTTAAAATGCGAAGGCATTTAAAATCATGGAAATAAAAAAAAGGCATTTAAACATCTTCTGTAAATGTTGTGTATTTGCTCTGAGCATGCAATTAGCTCCAAGTGTGTGTATTTATTTTTTTAAATAATTTTTAAAACAAAGTTTTATGAAATGTTGATCTTTCATTCGTTTTCTTCTATACATTCATTATGGCAGTATACTATTTAATTGTTCTATATTTGTGCAATTTTTTATGGTAAGCTGTTTCAAATAAGCTAATTACTATTTCATAAATGTTTCAGACTATTCTATGAATATTATATCATGCAAAGGAAATGAAATGAAATGCAAATTAAATGAAAATGAATGAAAACTTCAAACTCATATTTCTCCATGTTGAATTTTTGTGCACATACTATTATTCAAAAACCTAAAACTTTTTTGATAATTGAAGTATGGGTTTGAAATTTTTATACATTTTCTGAAGTGTATATTTTGTAAAACTGTGCATGGAATTAGCTCTAACGTGCTTAGTACTTTTTCTAAAAAATTTCAAAATCAAAATTATTGTTTTTTTGAGAATTTTTGGAAGTTTAAATATAAAAAAATTATAAAAAATTAAAGAGCAGCAGCATAAAAAACTCATGCACAGTTTTATGTAGTATATTATAAGGTACTTGGAAAAAAAATTTTGAAAGAAAAGAGACATATTTGAAAAGCCTTAGAAATTTAAAAAATGCTTAAAAATGTTCAAAAAATTTAAATTTTACAAACATTTTGCAACAAATTAAAATTTTTTTGTATGGAATTACTATTAAATATTAACCTTTATGAAATACAATTAAAACCAAATATCAAATATTAAAAATAAAAAAAATTGTAAAGATGTACCATATCGCCTTAAATTTTATGCAGGAATTGTGCTGTATCTGAAATTTCTAAATGTTTATTTGAAAACGAATTCGTTCACTTTTTAAAAATTTCCTTGCATTGTGCTAAATATTAGCACTATAGGTAAAGCAGATTTTAAGGAAAGTGTACCGGAATCACCAAAAAAGGCGTTTTGAGAAAATTGCAAATAAAGATATTTTCATCTATGATTTGTAAAATAATATATTTTAATACAATATAAAGTCATACCATTGCTAATTGTATTATTTTGCATTATTTCGTAGTTTTTAAATTGTAAGTTTAAAATTCTAGATTCTTTAGAAGTCTTTATAATTACCCTTTCCCTACTTCATCAATACGCGTTATCAACTATTCTCAACTTCTTTCATTTAAAATACCAAAGTTTTATGTCTATAAGTTTTAGTATTTTTACTTCACTTTGAACATCATCATTGGAAGATATTACACAATTCCTTACACAAATTTTTATTCTTATAAAAATACAGACAAAAAATGTATTTGATGAATTTATGAAGTTAATTTGTGTCTACTTTAAATGGAACTTTGTTTTTAAAAATTATAACAAAAGAATTTCTTTTTTTTATGTAAAACCAAAAGTAAACATATAGAGTTATTCATGAGCATTCAAATGTTAACAATAAGCAGTTAGGAAAAACGAAATGCCTATTTTACAAACTGTGTATTTACTTTAGAATAATCCTCAAAATCTATTTTGAACTATATCCACTTTATTTAATATTTAAAAACTACCCTGAGTATTTATAAATGCAAAACTAGACATAATTAACATTTCAAAAAACAAAATTTTTTTTTTCAAAATTTTGTAACAAATTATTTAAATTTTCCAAATTTTTGCACAAAAAATTTATAATTTTCAATAAATTTGAACATATAATATAGAAAAATTACATTCTTCAAATGGAAAAATTAGTTTTTACAATACATATTGAATAAACTACGGATTTTGAAGAAAGTGTACATGAATCACAGTTACATCACATTTGTTTACAATTATTAAAATTCAATTTTCTAGCGTTCTTTTGATAGAATTCTCATAAATAATTCATCTATCGAAACAGCAAAGTGCCTTCTATTTTTAAAAGTAAAATAAAAAAATGCAAAATTTAGAGCTCCTTTACGTCCCAGTTACCTTAAAGACTTTTTATATAATAAAAATTTATTTTTTGAAGAATCATAATACGCATCTAATATATCGTTTCCATCCTTGTGAATAGGGTTTTACAGATCCACGTGAACTGTATCAATGCCTCTCAGAATGATTCGTAAGCAATATGAGAAGATTTCATGATTTGAGATAGAGAACGCAGTTAATGAACCATAGTTGTGCAATGCATGCAGAAGATAGTGGTCGATTAAAAGTGTAGAGTGAGAGGACAAAGTGTGATATTCCAATAAGCTCTCCCATATCTGATGCCTTCTTGTTAGTGATCTGACGTATAAATGGTACATATCAACTCCCGGTGTCTAAAGTAACCATCAATAGGTGACTATGAGAAAAGAGCTGTGGTCACAAGAGCAATTGCACTGATTGCCTCTCATCTTTGCACACTGCTTGACACGTTTACTGTTGCTATAGCTGTCAAATTAAAAAAAAAGTGTTTGCAACAAATAACAATCTAGATTTATTTTGAAAATTAAAGTTTAATCCACAAAGTTTTGATCGCATGCTACCAAATAATCAAAAAAAGTACTTACTTAGAATCTATATTAATTTTTCAAACACTTTTTTGTCTATTCTTCATGTAGCAAAAAACTGGGATGGAGTTGAGACAATTACCCATGATTCAGATTTGTGTTGAGAATTAAAAACAACTCGCGCCAATCCTTTTATTGAAAAAAAAATGTCGTGTAGGTGCAAAATCTGGCCGTGCACCAAATTACATTTGCTCAAATAGATTCATGATTGGTAAATGTGGCAAATATGGGTTCGCTAATTCTGGCGTATCCATATTTTTAAGTCAAATTTTTCTCCTAGTCAAGCAGAGCTCTATCTAAAGACATGTTCCGATTTGTTATAGTTTTCTTTAGAATTACAAGAATACAGCCTTTCAATTCATGTAAAAGTGAACTATATGCACATCACAGACACACACGCACAATCTCACACTGCTGCCAAGCGGAACTCCATTTATCTGACTAATGAATCAAGACACATATAAAATGTTAAAGCTACGGCAAACATTTCGAAAACTAATTGATAAAATCGATGGAATAGATACACAATATACATTGGATTTTCGAGAAGACATTTACAGTATACTATATAAATCTTTACTGGAATTATGTGTCATGTTATCGAAGAACGGATGGTCAGAGTTAAACATGAATATTGGCACATGGTAATCCATCATTTATGTGAACAAAAATGTCAAGATAACAAGAGAAACATTATTTGAAAAAAAATAAAGTTGCAAGAGGAGGAAAGTCTTCTAAGATAGGATCTCGCAAAATAAGTAAGAAAAAAGTGTACAAAAATGTTGGCATTCAGATGTGGAGCAAAATAAGCTTCCAAAAATAAACAATAATTTCCCTGTCAAAAAAGTGACATGAATATTTAGCATTTCCCATTTTCCTTCTATTTTGCCTCTCTCAGTATGGACCAATTAGCACATTTTGCCTTATTTCCTTATTCAGTGAGGTGTGCCTACCTCGAAATTTGAGTAATTGTCTAGCCACTCCTTGATGTCGCAGTTTTAATGTCACGTAATGTAGTTGCAAGTTATTTTTTTATGGGTGGAATAATACAATTCCTTGATTTAAATGACTGAAATGAGCCTTTGAAACTTATCAGTAATCCACCTGAAAACAGGAATTACTTATGGATTACAGATGATAGATCGAGAAATATTTATTTGTACTTAAAGTTCTTAGATTCTTTATGTTATTTGAAATATGTGTGTTTTTTTAATTTTATTATGGGATAAAAATAGTTCTTCTTGAGAAGAACAAAAACAATTCCTTTGATTAACAACTTATTGGAGCCTAAGGTTTTGAACAAAACATACATTAAAAAGATAATTTAATTTTGAAAATAAGATGTTGCTCTCAATAATTTTGTTTATTTTCTTTAAATTTAGTATACTTAAGGTATCCCACTACCCTAAAATTGTGAATATTGACAAAAATTGACAAATGGTCTTTAGATTTTATTCTATAGATCAGCTTATTAGCTTTATAAAAATACCAAATTTATTATTTACCATCCCCTAGAACAAAAAGTACAAGTGTTTTAGTAAAAGCAGATGTCATTACCTTAAACACGATATCATTCTTTAAATCTCGTTTTACTCGAAATGCGTGTTTTTTAAAATGCTCAAGCGGGGACAGCGATTGATAAAAAGTTTTAAAAATAATGAACTGAAATTTTTTGTGTATATGTTCTGTTTAATAATAGAGGTGTTTTAAAAACTTCAGATTTATCAATCACTGTTTTATTACAAAACTTAGAGACCCTTATGTTAATACAAACATTGTTTTTTAAGCAACTTCATATAATAACTAAGATAAAGGGCTCTAGTTTTTGTAAAAATTAAAATATCTCTTATCCTGTGTGTGATGGTCATTTCAAAAATCAATAACATAACAACTTATCAGTATAGAAAAACTGAAAATTTGTCCATGAACTTTTGCTACAGAATGAGGCCACCTTAAAGTTATTTTTTGTAAATTTTAAACCATTTTTTCCCATTTTAGTAATACTTTTTTATTTTTATCTTCTTAATTTTAGCCTGTTTTTTCTTAAAATGCACTACACTAATTTAAAAACCTCAAAAACATTCAAAAAATCACCCATAAGTGGTTGCAAGTAGTCGGATACTTTAACACATTTTAATAGAAATGATTTATAAGTATGCAAATTCTTTCTGTATAATGTCTCACCATATTAATAATTCTTAGATAATGTCATAGATCCTTAGAAAAAGAAAAAAGTGCATCACTTTGATTTTATGTAGATTACATAAGTTATCACTAGCACGTTTCATATTGTGAATATTATCTCATGTATGTTCATAGAAATACTCATAAAAATAATGAGACAGAAAATATATATGAATATACTCAGACCCTTTAATTAAAGTAATGAAAATTTCTGAAGAATATCTCAGGCGGACTGAGGCAGAGAAAATAATAGGCTTTCTCTGTCTTATCACAGCGGTAGTTGCGATTTGCTCTCGCAATGCTCACACCTTTCATAGTTAATTATACATGGCGGAAAAGAATTGTTTCATAATGACTAGTACTTCACCGTAATGCGTTTGCGAAAGGAAATGGACGTAGTTATGGTTCCGTGATATCTTGGTGCATTGAGTGTTTTCTCTTATTATCGTTATTTCAGGCAGCTGAAATCACTGCTAAACGGTGTAGTTTGCAATTGACACATAAATAGAAACATGCAGATAATTACGTTTAAAGATGGCTTTTGCCTTAACCCTTTGTTATAATATTACTGAAATAATTTAAACTGAGTTTAAGAACAATTTTGTAGCTTTAAATTGCTTCTAATTAGTATCGTTTTCATCTCGGATTGAATTGGATTTTCTTATCAATGTATTACATGTTATATAAATAAATTTTTAGATAATGTGTGTTTTCAGTTGAAAGTTTTTTTTTTTTTAATTTTTGATTTCATCCGTGGTAAAAGTTAATTTAAAAATATATTTCACTTGTGAATAACTTTTCAAAAATTCAGATTGAATTTGTAGCGAGCCTCTGCTGGCATATGTGTAAGGGTTTAGAGAAGAAAAAGCCATTTTTAAGCAAATAACGATTTTTATCTTATCTTTTCCGTCTATTCTTAACAACCTTCGATTTAAGTCTAAGTGGAGCAAAGTAGTTTTATTCTTCTTTAAGTACATATATAAAAAATAGTACTTATAGGTCAAAGCAGATTCTCGCCTGTATTTATTAAAATCCACACGAGTTGCCGAATCATTTTCTCAGGAACATCGATGATTCAAAAATAACTTCTTCCTTTATTCTAGCTACAACACATTCAATAGCTATAAGATCATTTTTTCTCTCTCTCTTTTTCACCCTAACTCAATTTATTTGATCTTAAATGGTAATAGTGATTTACATAAATTTCGGTTCCTTTACAAAAAGAGGTTCTGAAAAGCAATTCTCCTAGAGGACTAGTAGAAGACCCGAAGAAAACCGATTACAAATTAAACTAAATGCACAATGAATAAGGATTATCAAGCTAATTTTGAACCAAATATTCCTGCCTCTTAAAATTTAAGCCCTTTTTTAATCAGTTTACACTGTTTGTTAACATATTTTGTGAACAAACAACTTTAATATAACAAGGAGAATTATTATTGAACATGTGCATGTATATTTTTTAATTCTTTAATGATCATTTCCAAAAAAAATTTACTGTCATAATGTCAGATTTATGGAAGAACTGAGAATGCTCCTTTTAGATCATTTCATAAAGCTGGATAACAATTTCCAGTATTAAATAAATTTCATATTTATTTAAATAAGTATTATTATTTTACAGTTTTTGCATTTATGCAGAAACGCACTTAAATATTATTAAGGAAAACACCCATGGTATATATACTGGGCGTTTTGTATATTGGAGCCTAAATTTAAGTTATATTATTTGAAGTATAAATGCTATATGAATATGTAAGTGCACAAAATTAATATTAAATTTCAGCTACTAGTAGTATTCTTAAACTAAGAGGTCTATTTTTTATTATGAGTAAATGATATCATAAATGCATTCTACTATTTACATCAATATATATGTTCACCTCAGTAATTTAAATTATTTTCTAAGAGAATATATAAATTTCTAATAATTCACAATCTAATAACATGGTAGAAATTTCCAATATGTTTTAAGCCTGCAACAATCATAAAACATGCAAACATTTCCTTTGTTGAAGATGTATAAATCATTTGCGAAAACAGTGATAGCTACAAGCGCTCTAAGAGAGGATTTTAGTGCTGGAATTGCGTTTTCGAGCAGTTTGACACTTTAATACATCTCGTTGAAGAATGAAAAAGCAGTTTTCAGCATGCTTCTAAGCTTGAAATAAGAAAAAATGTGGCTCATAGAAATTGGGGATTATTTTTTTTGAGAAATTCGTATAAATGTATTCTACGAAATGATGCAAAAGTTTTGTAAATATGGAATTCCAAAGATATGCGTCAAAAGACAGCAAGGACTCTCTTAGTTTAATACTGCCACCAAGAGTGGAAAAGGCATGTAGTGTGCTTAGAAATAACTGATAGAACTTTAGAACAAGAACCTTTATTTTGTTTTTTTTATTGGGAACATTTAAAAGCCCCTTGCACCACAAGGTATCACACGATGACTTACAGAAGTAAGTTTGTGTGTGAAGCATACATCACAAAGGAAAGAAGGAATTTTAAAGTAATGTGAAAAATTACTACATAAACATCTATGCCTTCTCCGGGATTCAAACCCAGGCCATACGGCATCGCAGTCAGCGTCACTAACAACTATTCCGGAAGGGTGGGTAACAAGCGCCTTAGTCTGGTGCGCTGCAATTTGTGTCAGACCGTACCATTCGACGTTATGGACAGCAGAAGAGAATTTCAAAAGTCATTAGACTAAGTAATTACCCCCGAAAAAGAACACCGCAAATATGTTCTGCAGCAACCATTCATCAAGTGTTGGAAATGGATTAAAGAATAGAACGGAGTTGTTATTTTTGAAAATCAAAATTTTGCCTAGAATATTATGATGGTCGTATCAGGGTCTGGTGCCAATGTGTTGAAAGATTTGCCAGCTTTTACATTATTCCTAGCTGTACTGGTTCTTTACCTAATATTCTAGTTGGAATTTACTTTTTTACCCTTATTAGATGCATTTCTAGTACATTTAAAAGTCACCTCTAAGTTTTATAATTCTTGGAGCCTGTCACCACCTCTTACCTTGAAGAGTTACTTGTGGTCAAATTTAAATAATGCAAGAAACAAGGTTCAAATATCAAATATTCTTCGAATTTTATTTTGTTGTACTGTTGACTTTACGAATCCGTTCGTGTGATCTGTCGTACATTAAGTTAATGTAATCAAATGATTGACGAAGGATTTTGTAATAAAATGAAAAAAGGATTATTGGGATACCCACATCACCCGTTTCTACATCAGAAGAATTATAGCAGTATGAATTGCCGTACTACACGAATACATACACAGTCTATATTCTTTGTAATACTGATTCATGTCGTAATAATTAATATTAGCTATGACAGATACTCAAAATACTAAATTATTCATATTCCTAGTCAAACGGTGTCATTATTTTAATTATCCTTACCTTGCATTATATGTTACTTATTGCAAAAAATTGTGGGTTTGTTTTGTGTCTCTCTTACTTTTCTTCAAGTTGTTTTAATATAAATGATCAACAGCGTACAAGTACAAAATCAAGCACGCAGTCTCAAAGTTTATATTGATCTCATATGCACTTTAATTTGTGATGATATTATTTTGAATTCTTCGTAAACTTTACATAATGATTAAAATCAATGATAATTTTATACCGTGCTAATTATATACTTTAATTAATCATGTTAAGTACGAAACTTTTCTAACACTTTATTCAAATTAATATCTTTATATAGAGGCTTGAAACGTGTAGGAGTAAGTTCATTAGACCAGCGTTTCTCAAACTAGGGGGTGGGATAACAAAAGGCGGGGGCAATAGCCTGTCGAAAATAAAGCATTATTTAATATATTATTAACTAACTGGAAGAAGGCGGAACGAAATATACATTCTGTGACATGATTAAAAATAAAATACACATTTATAGAGTGTTATAATATATTTATAAATGTATAAGAATTGCACAATGTATTTGATAATTAATTTGTAACAATACCAAGTTAAGTACAAGTTTAATAACTACCAGTGACCCCATGGGCTTGTCATATACAAAATTATATAAACAATTTACCACTTATATGATAATTTTTAAGGTTTATTATTAAAGTCGTGTTGTAGCTTTACGCCAAAATATATTATTATTGAATTCAATATATTATTGTATGGAGCCAAAAAAAAAATTATGACTGAAAATTGGGTCGCAATTATTGAAAGTTTGAGAAATACCCTTCATACAATAATAATATATTGAATTCAATGATAATGCACTTTGACTCTAAACCTACAATATGGCTTTAATTATAAACCAAACAAATTATCAAGATAAGTATTAAACTTTGTATGTAATTTTATATAGCCCAGGGTTAATAGTAGAGTATCGTATTTCCACATTACAGGTCCATGGTTCAAATCCTTGGCTGAGCAAGTTTGAAACAGCCTTTCTCCTTTCAGGGGGTCGATAAATGAGTACCAAGCTTGCTTGGAACCAAAGACTGGGACAGCAGATTGACCACCTAATCGGAACAACTGCTCATGCACCTCAGTGCCCAAGGTCCGGAAAACTGAGATGGACACAGTAGGTCTTGGCCTTCTAGGAATTGAGTCACTGAGTAGTTTAATTTTAATATTATATATAACAAGCCAGTGGTTTCACTGGTAATTATTAAACTTGTTCTTAACTTAGTACTGTTAAACACTAATTATCAAATACATTTTACAGTACTGATACATTTATAAGAGTATTTAAATAAGTGTAAATGTGTATTTCAATTTTTTGTCACACTGTATTTTGTTTTGCTTCCTTTTACTAAACTGATAATTTTTAAAATAATATTTTGTTTTTGACTTTTCGATATTGTGGCGCTTCGCTTTTAGTGTTATCACGCGTCCCTTGGGGGGGGGCGCCACACAGTTTGAGAAACGCTGATGTAACTCGTTTTAGTTCTTTGACAGATTTCGTATTTGCTTTATTCACACTTTAGTAAAAAATATAATTCAGAAGCTCTTTTTTTTCATTTTAATTCATGGTGAGAAGGTAATGTGCATTTGTGAATTGTACAATAAGTATACAGATAAATAATAACAATGATTTACAAATGTTTCTATTGGCTCTTAATAGATATACATTTTTCTTTCTTTTTATCACTCAGATGTTTAAGAAACTCGTTATTTACTTACTATTCATATAATTTTTGCTTAAAAAGTGAATTAAAAATATTAATGGTTAGTTTAACTTTTATTAATATTTAGATTATAATGAATACATTTTGATAGTCCGATTAAAAAGAATTCTCTCTAGTTAACGATAATAGAACTAAAACTTTGATTTGAAATATGCTTATTTTTTTCCAGAATAGTTTTAATAAAGAAATAAAGATTTAATATTATTGATATATATAGTTTCAGAAATTCATATATTTTTTTATTTAACAAAACTAATCTTGTATAATTTCCGAATTCTAAGAATTGTTTTAAGTAAGTAATTTTATAGAAAATATATCTCTGATATAACTTGAAAAAATACATTATTTTAACATCTAAACATTTTTAAGAATTATTTAAAAAATATATAGTTAAATTTATATATAAATGCAGTACTATTTTCCTTTAAAATTCTTTTTAGCTTTGCTTTAATAATGTTTACATTATCTGCTCTATTTTTCTAGACGAAAGGAAACATCAAAGAGATTTTTTAATTTATTTTCTTATTGCTGCCAATTTTGCTCAGTTGAAGTTAAAATGGCATTCATGATAACTGCGCTTGAATGGAGTAACTTCTTTCTTAGCTGTATACAGTGAGTCTTTATTTTTTACCTTTTGTGACACAGGATGATTCGATTTCTTTCTTTCGGATTTTCAGACATAGAACAGCTTCAAGGAGGAAAAATAATCTTTTCCTCTCAACTATTTGTTAAAATATTTTCTTTTTACGTTTCAACGACATCATCTTTTTTTTCAAAAGCAGAAAACAATTTTAAATTTTTAACTTTATAATCAAAGACAAAAATTTTAGAATAAATGATGAATTTCAAGTAAATATTAAAAAAAGGTGATTTGATACAATAAGCTTTATTGTAGATTAAACGTAATTTATAAAATAATAATAGTTTTATTAATATCTTATTGAAGTATTTAAAAATATTTTTTAGCTTTGACAAAACCTAAAACGAAATGGTCCATGATCAAATAAAAAAAAATTATAGAAAACAAGTTTTGCCACATCACAAGGAAAATAGGAATCATTTAATTTTTTAAATCTAAATCATGATTGGGATTGGCTGTTAGATACGTTCCTATGCCATATATTAGTGAGATAATGATGAATTTTGAATGCATAAATAAACAAATTGTGTTGACTAACTAATTTTTATATAAATTATTCTTTTCGGATAGGCTCTATAGCTGAGAATCGAACAAAAAGTTCTGCTTAGAAATTTCCATATTTTAGACTTAAAGTTACGGCAATTGCTTCGGATACACAATCATACACATAAACACACATATATATGTGTGTACAAATAGACTGTACTTTATACCTAAACTTTTGCACAAACAGAAGCACGCAATCCATGTGAAATTTTATCTGGACTTAGCATTTCAGATCAAACATTCCTCATAGTCATCTGGAGCGCCTCCAACAAGTTCTAGTGCAATACTTCCAATTTCTTGTGTTTCTTTTGCGTAAAAATGTTTACATCGAAGAAGATACGAGGCACCATTTTAACTATTTCTTAGTTCGATAAAGTAAGGATTATATATATATATATATATATTGTTTATAGAGAATGTAGATTATTCTTTTCAAAAGCTATGGATTTTTCTACCCCTTCAGGAAATATATCACAGAAAATATTGTTTGTTGCTTAGCGATTAGGGGGACCACACGTATCATCCAGTGCCGTTTACATTTAATAAGGAATTCTGTAAATGGTTCTCTCCCATTGCTCTTATATATATTCGTCTTAAAACCATACACATTTGTATTTGTAATTGACTGTGCATTGAATAAGGATATGGTCACAATGGCACAACATTATCTTTACAGATGATTTCTATATATTACATCATTATTGCCAGTTTAAGTCTGGAGATATCATTGAGAGAGGTTGCTTAACAATTGCTTTATGGATCTCTTTATTGATTCTGTGTTCAGTGTTAGGTTTGGAGTGTATTGAATTGTACTTTCGTATTCCAGTACTACGACAAACCAATGCTATATTTCTTAGTTTTAGTATCTATTTTCCTTAATCACTTTCAGAGATAGCCTGCATCCACATTCCGAAATGACAATGATATGCTACTCATAGCATTTAATGTTCAACATATTTTCACGTACCTGATTACGAAATGGCCTTGGGCTGCCCATTCTTCCTATTGAACATGCTTAATCGTTGATTCAAATATGAATGAAGTGGTATATACCATATTAACTTCTTTAAGTCAAACTACATTTTTAAATAGATGCAACACCAACGAAAAATTGCTGTCTCTGATGATACATTCTGTACTTATTGCCGTGCATAATCAGTGTCACATGTAAGGGCTGTATCTTCCGCTACCTGATACCTGTTTCTTCTCACCTTTAATACAACATATTGGTTCTCGTCATAATGATTGCTTTTAGATGGCCAGTACTGAAACTTCAGATGTTTTTCTCTAGTTTGAAATAATATATTTGCTGAATGATGCTGAAAAATATCCCGAAATTTGCAGCCACACTATCAACATTTTGACTTTTATTTCTTCTATCTTCTCAATGATTGTACATTTGTAAGCCTATCCAGATGTCAACTATAAGATTGCTTGTGTGATTAATTATAATTTCTCCTATGTTCTGCTCCCTGTCTCAAAGTACCTAGGTGGGATGTGCAAAGAATGTTGGCAGTATTTATTCCTGGTAGGGTTACTTTGTAATGCCGGACGGTTCCTGCTTGCCTCTGAAATCCTTTGTCTACCCGCAGACCCGGGTAGGTGTGTGGGATAAACTGAATAATCAACAGACATGATTTCAATGTAATTAATTTATTGTTACCAAAATATCAAACATACACAATAACAATCTAACTAAGACAGGTGATCAAATACTAGAGTGCGGAGGTGAGATTCAATAACACAGGGATACTACTACGGACCCTCAACTTAATCTACGATAGCTTAAATACACTCAATATAAACTACGTCGCACACTAATAAGCTAACTTCTAATTAAACAAGCTCACGATACCTGTACTTTTTATGAAGCGGATCCTACGCTTGAATCTTGTAGGAGGTCTTTATCTCGGAATTTGATCAATGTCGTCGGATCCACTCTCCGTAATCCTGTTTCATGGGCAACTCCAAGGCCTCTTAATAATTCCACGATCCTTCAATCTTCGATTAACAAACTAACTCGCAAACTCTTTGCTATTTCCAACGTGCCAACACTCAAATTCACGAAAACAGAATTTATATAATATACTTAATTTACATAATCACGCTTTCTTACTCTGCGAAAGTTGGTCGAGATAAAATATTCCCCCCCCCAGAAGAATCTCCAAGGTATTAGTATAGTCACGGATAGTCCGTCACAACTTTATTCACGAAGGTCTTTTCATTGTGCTAAACTCTAGCACCCAGGCTCTTAGGGATAAGTTATTCTCCTTCCTTTGATGCTTTATATCCTTGGAGAAAAGGAAGCTGCTCCTTGCCCGTCGCCAAAAAAAATTCTTTGAGATCTTTGGAGTTATGGAGATAGTGTAACTCAATTATATCATCTATGGATAGAAGAAACAATTGCAACGCTTATTACACTAAAGCAGAGACTTGATTTTGTTTGAACTGAGGTATGCCAGTTGCAATAGCTTTCCAAGAAATGATGAGTGAACATATAACCAGGGCTGTATAAACGCCACTAGTATTCTCAAAGTACATTCATCATGCTGATTATAAGCCCATGTTTTAGTGGACCTAACAATTGTTGGTCTCCTGATTGATTATTTGGTTCCACTGATATGGTATTTCTTAAACTACATCCTTAGTTTTTGAATCCTAGTTAACATTTTAGATAATTGCTTTTTATTGTTACAAATATCAAAGCTCATTTTTTTTCAGAAGTAGAACTACCTACAAATGGTCAGTTCTTTCATTTCCTGATTTGGAGGATAAAATATTCTGACATTATTCTAATTTTCGAGTACATAGCTACAAAACAGGAATTATTATGCTTGAAATAAAATTTTTCTGGATAATCATGAGTTTTCATGATCTTTTTAGACACAAATTAATATAAAAATGAGAGTGAATAATTATTTTCCTTTTAGAAGAAATTTCTTATAATTTTTGATATCCTTTCTGTGATTTCTATATTGACGTAAGGGAAATTGCTTATGCACACCTGTTTATCGTGTGATACTACGGACACTCAAAGAAACCCGAATTGAAACTAATGACTTCAGTTTATGTTTTATGATTACATATCTTTTAATTTCTATTATTTAAAGACCTTAGTGTTTTTTATTCTATAAATGTTCGTCGAGACAACTGAAACACATGATTCAGAATCTGAATATAAACCTAAATCAACGTATAACAATTGCAATCTAGTGAGGAATTTAAGGTAGAAACTGATAAAACAGCATCAGTCATGAAATCACCAATATCATAAATAATTTCATCATTTGATACAGTAAACTTTTGATATTTTAATTTTTGGAATGTACATATGTGATAAACGGGTAATTAAGTAATAATAAGTATATGTTATGAAAATTCAAAGTATTACCTCTTCATGCATTATAATTTATTTTGTCGTCTTTTTATATAAATGCAAGTTGCAACATAAATCGAGTTTAATATAAGCTTACTTATCTATTGAAAAGACAAGAATGTATTTTCTACGTAGAACTGCAATTTTCACCTTTGACAATGGAGTAAAAATGCTCCAAGCTGTATCATCTATCATTGTTCTTACATACTTTAACGTCAGAAAGAAAGGCATTTTTTTTATTATCTCCAATGCATTCCAAGAGCATCAGAAGTGACGTATCGTCACAATACTTTAGTCACTTTTTTCTTGGAGAATAGGGATACTACTAAATCAATATTTTGGGGCAGTTTCTTCACAAGTTCTTTTTCATTTCTAACAGGCTCTGAAAGACACTGCTCGAATATGTTTGGGAAAATTCAGAAGAAAACATTGGAATAAGTTTCTACATATAATTTTCATACTTTTCCTCACCCACATTAGACAAATTAAATTTATAATTTTAAATTATATTCATTTCAAGAGAAAAGCTTAGACTTCAGATTATGGATGTTTGTTTTATGGCATTTAAATCATTTCAATAAAAAAAATTTATTTTTCACAATTTCTTCGAAAAAAGATAACTAGTTTTAACAATAATAATTGATAGATATCATTTTATTACATTTACAATATATATTTTGAGTTTTTCGTACATTATACAGGAGATAAGTAATAACTTAAGCTTGATGAAACTTATCTCCATCAAGAAAAAGAAAACAGTTTTAACTACAGTTTTGAACAATTAAAAGTTACTCACAATTTTTTGTTCATGATATAAAATTACTATTTTTTAACAAAAGAAAAAATAAACATGATTTCAAATTTTATTGAGAAATATTTTTATCATAATTTTTTATTGTATCTCTTTTATTTACTTTTTTGTTTTTGAAGGGAAAGTTGGAAAGCTTTTTTAAGTAAGTTTTGCTTAAACTTTTGCAAGTTTTAGTTTTTTAAAGTGGGGTTAATTCAACTTGTGCAATGAAATGTCTTTGTGTTTCTATAGTTGCAAGTATAAATACAATAAGAGTCTCTAAATTCCAAAACGATATTTTGAATTATCAAAATCTTTGTAACAATAATAATGTGTTTTAAAAACACAGATATTTGTTGTTTGAAAAAAAATATTCACATCTTTTTTTATTAGAAAATTCAAATTTTGCGAAACTAATAATTTTGAAGCAGGAAATGATATTCTTGTATTAAGTTTTACAATAAATAAATACATTTTAAGAAATGCTAACAATTAAATTCAAATTCTAAATATTGTTCCATTTTATCAGAAGTAAATTAAGTCATTTTTATTACGCGTAATAATTAATTAAGGGCTGTGGAGCACAAAGAAATTCATATTTTGAATAATTGAAATGCTTGATTATAACTACTGCTATGCATTCAAAGACGACAATAGAGACTTAAGATGTACTTTGGGAACATCAAGAACACTTCTAATGTACCCGATATGCTTCCACATATCGCTTAAGTCCATCTGGTGCAGCAGTAGGAACTGGTGATTTTTGTCTATTGTTCGGCAATTATAGACATCTTGCTTTCGATGGGCAACCGATTACTAGAATGTGTGTGTGTGGGGGGGGGGGAGACAAATTCTCAATGATATGACGAAGTTGGGATTTCTCATCAACTGTTCTCTTCCTCTTTCGCTCCTTGATTCCATATTTATATCAAATGTTAACTGTTTTTTTATCTTATACGAGCAATGATTTCCCAGAAGGAAAAAAAACAGAAATTTTTACAATGAAGCTCACATGCACTTTTGAATGATTTCTGTAATTTTCTACGAAGTATGGCGAAGCTTCTCATGCAAAAACTACTGTACACGCAATTCTAGTATTTAAGAACATCCTTCTGTTCTCTCTTTATATAAAAATAATAGCTGGCTCTATTTTCATACATGATTGGAATGTGCATTATAAGGTTAATCTCTTACATGTCTTATCAGAATTAATGCTTGATACAAATTTTATGCTTGAGATCAAAATTATTTAATTTTTATTCATAAAAAATGCTCTAATTCATATGAAAGAGAATCTTGCTTCTATTGGGTTGATGCATAATTATCCGAGGTTTATATCAGCGAGTTTTTCCTCATTGAAAAGTAGCGTTTTGTTTATTCTTTTTGTATAAAAATAATCTTTTCTATTGTTTTAGTAAAATGCGTGTCGAAAACCATAGTCATATTCACCATATTATGCTCTACCACTTCGAAAAAGGATGGAAAGCAGCACAGTCATTTCGCAATCTCGACGAACTTTTTTGGCAAAGGAACAATCAGCGAAAGTCAGTGTAGGGAGACGTTTGCCCGTTTCAAATCAGGTGATACCAGCTTGGAGAATAAGATAGGAACAGATCGGCCATCGGATTTCGACGATCGGGCTCGGGATCGAGGATCGGATGACTTGGTGGCCTATGTGAAACCGTGGATCACCTCTAAGAATCGTGTCTTCTTCGCTTGTTGAATTGACCGTCTGCCAAGCAAATGGGAAGCAGTAATTGAATCAGAAGGTGACTACGCTCCCCAATAATCGTTTAAATATGCTTTTGTCAAATATGTTTACTGATTTTGTTGAATAAAATTTGTTGAAAAAATGCCAGATAATTACGCATCAACCCAATATATTCTTTAAAGTAGTTGTCTTAAGTAAATATAAACAATTATTCTACTAATGTTGTAAGCAGAAAAATTAAGAAAAGTCCAACAAATCAGTCTGCAGCCGCAGATTACCACATGAAGAAGCAGAAATTGGTGGAAGCTGCAATTATCATGTGTGTGGGGAAGGCAAAAAAAAAAGAGGCTGTGTCATGGACACGGTGAAGTGTTGTACTTGAATACATCTCATAAGGGGTAATACACTCCTTTCCAAAAGTTAAGCACGAAGATGTAAAACCAACAAATACTGCTTGGATTGACACAAAATTTGGCAGTAAAGTTGCATATTATTTATACATAAAACAAAATCAATAATTATATACAGAAATGAAAACAATATGAAATTGTTGTAAGTTATCAGATAATGTCATACTGGAGACTTAAACAGAATTATGTATAATGTGAAAAGAAAAAGCATAAAATGAAAAAAAGGACATTAAGAGGGTATGTGATCTCCCCTCATCTGTATGCAAAGTGTACACCTCCTGACCATGCTTTCAATTAGATGGTCAACCACCGCAAAATTAAGCAATCGCCATTCTTCTTGTGGAGCAGTTTCCAGCTCAATAAGAGTGGCTGGAGTTGGGAAACGCAAAGATACAGCACGGCCGAGAGCATCCGATATATTTTAAATGGGATTAAGGTCGGGAGAATATGCTGGCCACGCCATACGCGCAATCCCTTCACTCTCCAGGTAGTCATCGATGATGTCAGCTCTATGGGGACGTGCGTTATCGTCCATTAAAACAAAAGCAGGCCCAACTGCTGCAGCGTACAATCTCACAATAGATTCTAGGACTTCATCTCGATACCGGGCAGCCGTCACATAATCCCGTTTAAATATGTGCAGGTAGGTGCGATATCCTAGTGAAATCCCTGCCCACACCATAATGCTTCCGCCTCAGAATGCGTGATGTTCGGTGATGTTTTGGGGATGATTGCGTGTTCCTTGTTTACGCCATATTCTTATACGCTTCTCATCTGGATCCAGAGAACATCTTGACTCATCAGTAAACATGGCATTGCCCCAGTCAGATACAGTCCAATTGCAATATTCCCGGCACCCCTTTAATCGTGCCCCTCTTGATTGGACATATAGAGAAACATAAACTCGAGGTACACGGGCATACAGTCCATTCATATGCAATCTTCGGCGTACAGTAGCTGTAGATATAGCCTTACTAATGGACGCTGTAACCATAGATGTCACACGTGTGGAGGTCGCTCTGCGATTCCGCTGTGCTACAATAGCAATATATCGATCTTCCGCGGGGGTTGTAACCCTTGGGTAACCACCTACGGGCCTTCGGACAACTGTCTGTGTGCTTTGGAATTGTTTCCATAAACATGAAATTACAGAATGATGAACGCCGAAGAAAACAGCAACATCTGTGATCGACTGTTCTGTTTGAATGCACCCCACCATTACGACAGTGCTCAGAATCTTCCATTCGTTTTCTGAAAGTCATAGAAGCACGTATCCTTGAAAACAAATTTTACGAAAGTTTTAAACACCTTCTATCAGCACTTACAATCAACTTCTGTAACCTTTCATAAAGCCGGCTTCTTATAAGACTGCTCTTTTTGTATATTTCTTGACATGAAAGCACGATTGGCTGTTACCTAACATATTTATATACTTCCATCACCTCTGCAGCAAATTTCATCTTCTTCAATTCTGATTGGCTTCCGGAAAAAGCCTTTTCCTCTCCGTGCTTAACTTTTGGAATTGAGTGTATTTTTTGTGTAAAGTATTAATAATTATTTATGTAATAATCATGTTTGAACACTGTGAAGTCCTTCGGGTTTCCATGTTTTTTTATGAGGGTAAATATTTCCTTTCAACGGGTTCAGGAAAGAGAAATCAAGTAAACAAATAATTGCTGTATTATAATATAACTTTATTAATTATAGATCTGTGATACAAAAAGTACGACACAAATGGCACACAGGATGCATTGAGATTTCTGGAATAAACGCGCAATAAATCAATACAGGTATTACCTAACGTTGTTGGAGAATTTTGGATTTAAGTCAAATTGAACTCGCTGAGCATGAAACCTAGCAATGAGCGGTCTTATGAGACATTAACATTAAATTCTCCTACTATCATAATTGTATTAGTAAGTTCAGGATCGGAATTAGGTATAATTTTAGCGGTGTTTTTGGAATATTTTAATAGAGATAGTATCATAAAGAGTTTAATATCAGCTAACACTGAGCCCGAATGGATGTACACACACCCAAGTACGAATTTAAAGATGCCATTGACCTTTACGTTTACTAGACAGACATCACCTGCCTTTGCGTCTTTCATTCCCTAATTAATTTCCGAAATGTCAACTCTATTGCAATCAGTGAATGTTGATATATATGGTGACTACACTGGCTTTGCGACTTGATGATGATGGTACCACCACGGAGGATCGTCTGTGCTTAGCAGCATTACAATACTATCTCAGATCAAAACCAGACACATTAACTTCAACGGAATTTTCTATCCAAAACTTGCAGATTGCCAAATAACTAGATTGGTTGATGATGGAATCAGTAGAGATGTCTTATGAGTGCGTGGCCAAGCTTTTTGTTCATTAATGGTGATAATAAGTATAAGACAACGATGATCAGAAACATTTTTAAAAACTTTTTTACTTTGGCAACTAGTGTCGAAAATGGATGTTATAGGCCATTCTCTGCTACTCATCTCGTACCTCTTTAACTGTAGGAGACGCCTAACCAAATCCGTAATTAAACTTGAAATCGTTTCGGGTATTGGGCATATAAAGGCCATCGAACGATGTAAAGTGACTCAAAGTCACATAAACTAGTTGGTGTATATGCGATTTATATCATATTGATGCACATTTTGATCGAACATGCCTCCATGTGATTTGTAGATCGTGATCGTACACGCTGGTGCAATGGAAAAATGTATTCGGGGCATTTGATCGTCAGACCGACCGGTGTGTTGACACTGCGCGTTGTTATTGGTGTCCATTTGAAATCAAAAACATCATGCGTGCAGATTACATGTAGCTTAGCTTTGAGTCGACATTCGCTGGCCTATCATCTCGAGTGGGAATTCCATCCATAGTCTGAATCGCTGTTTGTGTGTGGCCACAGACGTTCACGGTTCGTTATGTGCCTCTAACTCCACATAATGCTCTTCTTCACTGTAGTGCTCTGTATTCTTTAAGAAACCAATCGCGCCTTTCACTATGCTATCGCCATCGTCAATATTAGTCATGATCATGTAAATTAACCCTCTGCAAGCAGGGTATTATGAGGCAGTACACTCAAATCGATGATACTCATTTTGTGAAGCGTTTGCTGGGCTGTAGCAGCTTTCGAGGGATTCTTGTAGCTGATTGAAGTATCGTCGGGGACGTTGTAGGTATCGGTCAAGATAGCACTGCTGTTTGTTGTATGAGTCCACGCTGTGATTTTTATGATACAAACGCACATCGACGATCAAATTCGTATCGCACCACTGTTAGGATCTGAATCGTGACTCAATAAGCTTAATTTCTTCAACGTCGAGTATCTCTCCGTTGCCGACTTTAGTAAGTATAGCGGAGAACATAGCGTCTACCGCATTTCGTACTGTAGTGTATAGTAGTTTAATTTTTGTCCGAGCATGGCACCACCTATCTTGCTGCTTGGGGCCTGATAAACGGGTGTAGTATTAAGATAACCGAGACGTTATAAACCTTCAAAAAATCGATTTTTCACTTTTCATCTTAAAACAAAGTAGAGTTAATGCTGATTCCAAAAATGTATAACATGTATAGGTTTAAAGTTTAATATCCGAGTAATTGCGGTATTAAAATGCAAACAACAGCTGCCACACCGGTTGTTTACGTTATCGTACATCAACTGCCACGCCCATCTTTCAATAACCGAAACATGTTCTTATGTAGATTGTAGATTGGTATTTTAATATCACTTAATCTGGATATATTTATTTTATTCTTGTGGTTTGAGAAGACTATAACTACTCAACTCAATCTTGTTTATAACCCAAGCTGTGCGAAATTTCAAAATTTTGTTTTCTTGTGCTTGAGTTACAAACTCGTGAGTTACGAACTTCATATTTTGACTGCTAATTTACTTTTTCTTGTTTACTTTCTGTTTGTTTGTGATTTGTAAGTATTTTAAATATTTGCAATGCATCGAACAAAGAAATTTGGACATCAGAAACGTCGTCTAATTCGTAAAAAAACTTCAGTATGTGTGGAGAGTGAACAATTTGATGTCAGTGCTTCTAAAAAAAAGATTGAGAAAAGTGAAGGACATTTTGACTATGGAAGATAACTTTTCAGCTGAATCTCAAAGCAGGTTTGTTATTATTGACTTAAATATGCTTAATGATATTTTCAACAATATTGCGAAAGGCAGATATTGTAATAGATCTTTCTGCTTTGATGTTGCTGAAAATAAAAGTAGTCGCAGAGGCCTTGCTAGTAGTATATCATAAACTTGCAAGTATTGTGGCTCTAGTCATGGTTAAATGACTTCAAATTCTGTGCCAGCAGGATATGAAGTAAATTTGAGGTTTGTTTATGGCATGAGATGCATTGGAATTGGAAAAAGTGCAGCTCAGACATTTTGTGCGCTGATGAACTTGCCTCGTCTTCCAGCTAAATTTGAAAGACTGTATACGCCAATTTTTAATGCGTTGGAAACTGCTTCATCACGTTCAATGGTTAACAGCGTTAATGAAGCTGTCATTGAAAACGAAAACAATAAGGACAAACAATAGTTCTTGATGGGACCTGGCAAAAAAAAGGACACACGTCAAAGAATGGTGTTCTAACGGCAACTTCTCTAAATAACGGAAAAGTTATTGTTTTGAGTTCCTATCAAAATATTGTTTTGAATGTAGAAACAAAAAAAAACCTGTGATAATTGCTAGGTAAACTAACTTTTATTTAGTGCGGGAATAGAGTGAAGGAGCATTGTGGATTTTCAATCGCTCATTACCAAATTACGATGTTCGGTATGTTCAGTACTTTGGAGATGTAGATTCGAAGGGGTTTCTTAGGGTTCAAGAGTCCAACATATACGGTGATGACGTTCCTATTGAAAAACTGGAGTGCATCAGCCACGTTCAAAAAAGGATGGGATCAAGACTGAGAGCCCTAAAGAACAGTTTAAAATCCACCAAGCTGTCAGACAATAAAGCAATATCTGGACGAGGAAGGCTGACAGATGCAGAAATTCTTCTGTCACACTGTAGATGTTCGATCGGATCCTCACCGGTAGCGTTGGCTGCCACACAACTGGTTATTGTGTCAGTATGAAATGAATCCCAGTGTGCTGAAATTTGTTATGCATATATACAATGGTTGACAAATTAAGAATTGTAACCAAACTTTTATTATTGAGTTTTTTTATCTTACCACTCAGATACGTAAATTTATGTATCATGTTCTTCTTTATGTTAACTTTCAATACCTGATCATCGTCCAATTAACACGGTAGCTGCTGTACCATTGTGTCCACACCCATAGGCACTCCAATGACTTGTCCGATGATACCACAGCCCCCATCGTAACGCATCAGACATGACGTATCTGCATGAATGGCAATCGTGTGGATACTAGACATGCACTAATTGGATCTAAAGCGGGCAACCCGTGTTTCTTGGGTACACAAATCCATACACAAATACACAAATCCATACAGATACACAAATCCATTCAAACATGACAACTTGGACTCTTTGTCCGTGTACAGTGAGTAACTTTTGAGTATGCAGTTTAAAGTCTCAGACATTAGCTCTTCAGAGACAGTATTAATAAGCAGTGGAAAGTTTTTTTTGGCTTCCATGAGCACAGAGACCATAGATGACCACACACATCCCACTTATGTCCGAATGGATTGTTGTACTTGCATTAGCTACTGCCCAATGCGTCTTCATGAACGACGATCTAACATAATAGATGCCTATACAATCCGGTGTCAATATAGAAGCGAGTTCATTATCCACTGGCATAATTTCAAATGCTCCAGATGCAAATACCCACTGGCACCATCGTTGATCCGCTCGGGTGCATTCATTCTGTTACTTTCCCGGCACTGCTTGACTCGGTCATATGGTGTCTTATTGGTGCCATTTGATTGCTCTTGAGAAGACCTTTCCAACTGTATACGTGTTCTGTATTTGTATTTGGCTTTTTGATGCGCATAGGTTTACATTATATATATTTGATATTACTTGTATTTATTTTAACGTCATATTATATTTATTGTCACTATTTTGCACTAATGTTTTATACGCAATTGATATATTTTGAAGAGCGCGGACGATTGAATCTAAAATGAACGTCGTAGCTTCTCCAATCAAAAGTTATACTAAATGAAAATCGTGATATGCAGCAAAATGACATTAAAACGACGGCACTTCCCCTCCACCGCACGCGATGCGTCACAGTTCATACTCAACATAATGAATTTTCTGATCCATTAGCTATCCAGTATTGCAATTGAATTTTGGTTGGAGATGATTGATATATGTATGTAGCCTCCACATTAAATCGTAACTCTCGGTTTTGTTATAATTCGTTTTTATGAATTGCTCCCACTATGGAAGCAATTTTAAAGACGTATTCACGTCAAAAAGCAAAGACTGTTAAAAACAAAATACTTTCTGTGGACAATAATTTCAACATCATATCGAACAAAATTAAATTTTGATTTTTACATTCTTTAGTAAGAAAGTTTAAATATACTTTACTTTTGAATAGTGAAGTATGTAGATAAATCGTTTTAAAATTTAAATTTATTCTGTCTGTCCGCTTTAAAAATACATATTGTGATAAAATTGCTATTAAACGTGTATAAAAGTTTCTTCTGTTAATTTTTTTTTCATTCTGAAAGGTTGTAAAAATATAAATCTATCCTTTAATATTTCCACAAATTCTAATAAAATATATGTAGCATAAATTTGACGCACTAGAACTCATGTTTCTCTATAAAAACTCATTAAATATAATATTAAAGAAATAAAATGTTAATGTACTGTTACTTAGTGGGTCCTTATAACATTTATAAAAATGAAAATATAAATTTTTCCAACATATATTTCTTAAGAAAACCCTTTTTGTCTTTGAAATTTTTTTAATGACCAATATCGTACTTCCCCCATTGGTGTTTATAATTATTAAAAATAAGCATACATTATTGTTATAACAATTTGTTATTTTTCGTTTTCTGTGCAGTATAACTAATAGATAAACTTTCTTTGAATACATGTTTTGAAAAGTGTATTTCAAAAATAAATTTATTACATATTTGGTAAATTCTAAAATAGCAGAGATTTTAAAAATATAACAAAATCTTTAAAGTTGTATCTTATAATATACGAGTATGCATTCTGGAAGAGAATTTTCGCTGTACAGAAAGCTCCTTAATTGATAATTTGTCTCATATTTGTCTAAGAAATGCCACATATTTTTGATATGGTTACAGAAATGGACAATAGGTAAACTGCATTTTCTTTTTCGAGTTGCTAATTTGTTCTGGTGAGAGACACATAATTATAAATAAGTGAATTAACTAGACAATATAATTAAAATAGTAAACATTTTTCTCAAATGTCTGAGAAAGAGAAAAGAAACATTGTTTAACTCACAAATAAAAGTGCTTTTCTTGTTTCATCACAGTGGTTGCATAAATTTATTTACAAATATATTTTCTCCATATTTAATTATAGAGGGATGACAAGAACTGCTCCAGAATAACCTCCCAGAGAAAATGGATGTAGTTACGGTTTGTAATATTTGCTATACTTGCGTCTGTCTGTGTTTCATTATTTCTACTGCTAATTCATTGTTAGAAACTTTATTATTCGCACATAAATGGGTAATAATACGCAATTATCATTAGACAGAATTTTGCCAATAACTGATGAATGATTGGGATAATTTAAACTAGTTTGAAAGCAATTCTTTAACGATAAATTATTGTTCGTCTGCAACTAATATTGGTTTTTCATTTAATATGTTTAATACGACAGACGTGGAATAATTATTACTTTGTTAGTAAAAGTTTTGAATGATAAAAGAAAAAGAATTTGAAGAATTGATTATGACATAATACAAGTATGAATAAAAAAAGCAAAATAACAATAGCATCACTCAAAAAGAGGTAAAAAGTAACATGAAAAATAAAACATTTTGCAACTGGTTTTCGAAATCAGAAAGTAGTATGTTATATAATAAGTAAAGGTAATACATTAACAGCAATTTCTGAAAATATTGCCTTTTTTTAAAGAACATTTTCTTGAAAATCCTTATTTTTAGTATATTTTACATTATACAAAATATTATACCTAATGTAAAATATTCCAATAATTCAAATGCTAATTTTCCTATATTATTTATACAATTTAAAAGTTAATGAAATAATTTTACAATGGAACTCTGTGGATGACAAGTTTTTAAAATCCACCACTCAAAATTTGGTAAATTTTAATTACAAAATAATGAGTGAATGCATTGAATATTTTATTCGTTTACTGATAATCGATGTTAACACTGCTTAGTTGAAAGTAAGAAATAAATTTCTTCATTTGCTTTTAACAAAGAAATATTTTAAAATTTATTTTACTCTGGAATTTTAAATATGTGGAAAATTATTCTTAATTTTTTTGCATGGATTTTCATGAAATATACAGTGAAATTTCATAAGATAATACTAATGACAAAAATGTTAGAGAGACGTGAAGAAGTATTTGTGTGTGTGTGTCATCTAAATATACAATATGTGGAAATCTAAATATACAATATCTGGAAATCTAAATATACAAGAGATAGTATATTATTTATGAATTCCTGTTTTAGTATTTTTAAATACATTTAATATAAATTTATCGAATTTAAATTCCAATATGTAGATAAAATGGACTCAAATTCATTTACTATTGTCAAATTGATCATGCAAGCACACTTGGCTTATTTTTAATATATTACATACCAATATATTTGCGTTGCAAAGGTTGCATTCATAAAAGTCTTTGGTACTCCAAAATCTATGCATTTCATGGAATTTACCTTTATATTACTCCCTTTCTTTTTACACTTATGTAAATGCGAAACAATACATTAGTACAAAAATACAGAAATATATTTTTCTATAATTTAGAAGTCTAAATTTATAAATTTGAGGATGTTATGAGATTTTTTTAAAAAAAATTAACTAAGCTATTTTAAGTTTGTGTAGGATTTATATTTATATTTCTTGTTCCCTTTCAACAATTAAAACATTATCTCCAATTAAGTAGAAAAAAAACCAAAACTAGATATATTTACAAAAAGAGCATTTAAAAGTTTCAACATATTTATGAGGTTACTTTCGGAACTCAATGAAATTAAAATTATTAATTTCTGTAAGGTTGGAAAAACACTAAGATGCATTTCTATTCAGTAATTTAATACACTTTTCACAAGAATAATGTATGGAATAATGACCGAAAATTAAAATACATAAAATAAAATACACAAGAATTTTATAGACTACAGAGATTAAAAAAGTTGAATATCTTTAAAACATGAAAAAAAGGATATATAAAAAACGAGTTTTTTTATATATAAACATGGGTTTTCTCTCAAACTTCCCACTTTGCATAACATAATTTTACACCTTAAATTTTAAGAGTGAAAAGGAACGTTGAGTCAAATTGAATTTATTCAATTACTAGTTTTAATAATTTAATTTTACGAGGAGATAGTTCAGTAAGTCGGTTTCAAAATTCAACTTTTTCACGTTGTATACTGGAATAATGAGTAGAATTTAATTCTGTAAGTTATTAGTTTAAATCAATTAATATTTATTAATTATTACTAAATTATCGCATTGTCATCAAACAAATCGTGCATAGAAAATTTCAGTTCAACTGAATGCTTTAAAATGTAAGGAAATAGATTTTAATAACCCAAGTCACCAACATGGTCTCTAAGTCGCCAAATTTGGTCACCAAAAATGATGCCAGCCTGGCTACCTGTAGTTTCTTAAATAATTAGTTTGAATCAATCAATTTGCATTATTTACAGTTAAATTTTTGTATTGACGTCTAGAACAATCGTGTACAGAAAATTCCAGGTCAATTTAGCAATTGAAATGTGAAAAAAAATGCTTTTAAATTTTTGAGTTAGACATAATTACAATGAGAGTAGTAGAAACCCATTAAAAATACCTACATATAAAAATGTCATTTGAGATTAAAATTAAACATACATAGAATAATAAACTGGTTGGGGAATTATGCTTATTATATAAATCCACAAACACATTTCTCTGAAATTTAATAAATTCACCCAAATATTAGATTATTTAATTACAAACAGAAATATTTAATTTTCTCTTTTGGATTCGAAAAGAGTAAATTAACATTTCTGTAGGAAATACTATGTTTGTGTAAGAATGTTCTAATCTTTCATGAATTGGTTCTAATTAAAATTTTTAAGACAGACTACCAAGTATCTTTAAGAAAAATAATTAGGTAATCGGCTTTAGGCATAATTAATTTCATTTGTCCCGATCTCTATATTTGCACAGTAGTCGTCAAAAGTATTAACAATGCAAATTCAACTCATTGTAGTTTCCTTACGAATGTCAAAAATTTGAAATTTTAGGTATTGAACTCGACGAAATGTTTCATTATCATCTGTCGTCTTTGTGGAATTTAATATGGGATCAAAGATTGATTGAATTTTTCAGATAAATTAAATCTATAGTAGGAGAGAAAAATATAATATATGTAAATATAATCAAAGTAACTTGGGCTTTTATTTCTGATCTGGATATTGTTATTTTCTTAAATAAGTAAACAATATATATCTAGATAGCTATACATCTTCGATTCCTTTTATCGTTGTTGAAAATTCTTTAATGCCAGTTTAGATAAATGGGAGATTAATTGAATGGATTAAAAGGAGAAATCAAAGATGATTCATGAGAGAAAATTCATAGAATGAAATGAAACAGTATTTCTAGGATTCCCGAAATTATTTGCTGTAGTGGATTATAATTTTTCCTCAAGAATCTATATAAATAAATAAAATTGAAGTGTCTGTTTGTAATTTCAAATTAGCAGTTTGCTACTAAATGCATTTAAAGGTATTTACGGTACTTATATAAAAAAATCAATTTTTAAAATTTTTGTCTGTCTGTCTGTCTGTTTGTTCCGGCTAATCTCGGAAACGGCTGGTGCGATTTTTAAAATTCTTTCACTAATGGAAAGCTACATTAACGGGGAGTAACATAGGCTATATTTTATTCCCGTATTCTTACGGGAACGGAAACTATACGGGTGAACGTGAAACTGAATGCCAAGATGAACGCCAAGCTGAGCTAATGAAGTCGTTGTTTTGGTTACTGGCGACCGATGCTCTTCATGAGACATAATAGTGTTACGCGCACATGATAATACGCTGACACTTGCCACAATTTTTTTTATGATAGTTATCCCACTGTTCAGTTAAGTAGAGCATCGGCTGTTTCGGATGCACTTTTAAAAATAATAAATCAAGGCTTCATAAGCAAAAAGCAATGCAAGAAACAAAAAATTGATAAGTTTTACGGTTAGTTTTAATCTTTTTTTTTTTTTATTTACATTTTTTAGTCACATTTAAACAATAGTTATTATAATCCCAATCTATATAAATAAATAAAATTGAAGTGTCTGTTTGTAATTTCAAATTAGCAGTTTGTTACTAAATGCATTTAAAGGTATTTACGGTACTTAAATCAAAAAATCAATTTTTAAAATTTTTGTCTGTCTGTCTGTTTGTTCCGGCTAATCTCGGAAACGGCTGGTGCGATTTTAAAAATTCTTTCACTAATGGAAAGCTACATTATCAGCGAGTAACATAAGGTACATTTTATCTCCATATTCTTACGGGAACGGAAACTATGCGGGTAAAACCGTGGGACTTTGCTTACTCCCCACCAAGTTGGCGCAAAATTATGCATTTGGTCAATAATGGAAATTTTAATAATGGAAATTTTTCACATTTATAACACAGTGAATTGAAACACAGTGTAATTTAGCATCTTTACAAAAAGCAATTTTTTAAATGGTTTTTTATTAAACGTATAACGTTTATTACGTTACGTTTGTTAAATGTCAAACTCAAAATTTGAGAAATATCGCCAAGTTGGCTAAGAAGTTCTCTATTCCGACAATCCCAGATATTTTAATGCAAATTTTCTACCACATTTTAAAGAGGGAAACGAAATAGTTTTAGCGAATTGCGCGCGTGATATTGAAAATTTTATGGTAATTGACAGTTTCATAAAAAGTTTTGATTTTTCGAATGTTTATCACTTTGAATTTTTTTAAAAATCTAATTATACAATATTCATATTTTGCACAAATTTTTCACTTATACTGAACTTAGATATTTTACGTGGAAGTATTACTTTGAAGATATACTAGATATTACTATGGAGGAAGCCATACAATGTCACTCGCCGAATAAAATTAGGGAGCTTTACGCAATACTTATTTCATCTCCGGTCTTTCTAATCCTCAAACCTTTTGGAAAAAGTACTAAGACTACATGGCGGAAGATATTTTGCAGCAAATACAAGCAAATATGCCTTTCAATCAACACATCTACAACGCGAAACGCAATAAATGTTTTCAAAATGGTTGGGAAGAAGCTACATGATTTTGGAATGATTATTCCTAGACGTGTCGACGGAAATGGCTTCGATAATGAAATTGCTTGAGAATTAAACTACAATTTTATAGCATTGCAACATCAAGTAACAGAATTTATCTCTTAATTAACTCCAGAACAAGGTCACGTTTTCCAACAAGTGTTACGCAAAATAGAATCTGGCAGTGGTGCACTCTTTTTTTTCTCGAAGCCCCTGGAGGAACAGGAAAAACGTTTTTGCTAAACTTATTATTAATGACCATCAGAAAAACCCAGAAGATAGCAGTTGCTATGACTTCTTCTGGTATAGCCGCGATTTTTACTGACCAATGGTCGTACTGCACATTCCGTTTTAAAATTTTCACTTAATCTTGCATTTAAAGATTCACTCATTTGAAATTTCAGAAAAAAATAGCTCTCAAGGCAGGATGCTTCCACAATGCAAGCTTTTAGTGTGGGATGAAAGTACGGCGTCTCACAAGAAAGCTATAGAAGCGTTAAATCGGACACTTCTGGATTTACGAGATAGTACAAATATTATAGGAGGAATGGTACTTTATTATATATTGGCTGGTGAATTTTCAAAAACTCCCCCTGTAATCCTGTCGCAGATGAAATCAGTCTCTATTAAATCATCAAGCTTATGGGCAAAATTTGAAAAATTAAGTCTGAAAACGAATATGATAGTGTATCTTCATAATGACGTAGATTTGGTACATTATGCAGAGACGCAATTGAATATCGGTTATGGATGTTTGGCGCAAATGCTGGAGGTTATATTTTACTTCCAAATAATTTTGCAATGTAGAAGAAAATGATGTAAATCTTATTGCTCAAATTTACCCGGGCTTGCAACAAAATTTAAATTGGGATCAGTGGTTGCGCGCAAGATCAATATTGGCGCCTAACAATGACATTGAGCATAAAATCAACATTGAAAATTTAAACGACGTGCGGGGGAGGGGGGACATGAAGGTATACTTATCAATGAATGCAATCATGGATAAAGAACAAAGTACTTCATATCTCACGGAGTTCTTAAATTCACTTGAACTTTCGGGTGTACCCTCACATAAACTTCAATTAAAACTAAATGTACCAGTTATGCAAAATCTCGATGTTCCTCGACTATGTAAAGGAACGAGGCTTTGGATCACAAAACTGGTGCAGAATATACTTGGTGCCAATATTTTAACATATGTCATGAAAAGGGATAGTGTTTTCATACCTCGAATTACAAGTATCTCCACTGACCTACCGTTTCAACTCAAACGATTTCAATATCCCCAGTTTTAATGTTGCTATTAACAAAGCTAACATTTCAGGTAGCAGGGGTGCATTTGGAAAAGCAATGTTTTTCCCATGGCCAACTATATGTAGCCTGATCGGTGTGTCCAATGCTCAAATCTTCACATATTTGCAACTGACGGAAGGACATATAATATGGTACACAGTTCTGTTTTGAGCTCTTTTAAAGAGAAATTATATATTAAACGTAGATACTTTCGATTTTTAAAAATATTAATAGCTTAAGTTATTTAATTTTTGTTGTTAATTATTATAATAAATTACATTTTCAGTCTTTTTAAACTAGCTCAATTTTAGAATTTTTAAATTTTATTGGTTCCAGTCAAGCAATAAAAAAAATTACCATATTATATTACTTACTTTTAATGATAATGATTACGACTTTGACAGTTATTTAAAAACATCAACGCGAGTGGAGCCGCGTGTAAAAGCTAGTATTAAATAAGTTTATTACTTCAAGTAATAAACGTATTGCCTATTTTATGAATATACAATTACATTTAATACATTTTATTTGAAAAACAAGGTATAATTTTTATTTATTTTTGTTTGTTTCCATTTCTATCTTTTTTTTCTCATATTGTTGAACGAAAGAATGTTTTGAAATTTATAAGTTATTAAAGAAGGAATATTTTAGAAATGAATTTTTTTGTTGCAACAAATAAAGTATTGTTTAGTTTAAAGCTTTGTTTTCTAAAACATGAGACATTAATGAATAACGATTAAATGCAGAATCTTTTTTTACCACATATTTAATCAATATTTAGTATGTGGTTTGAGTGGTAGTGGGTCCGTATATTTTCGCACAAATGCATTTTACAACAAAGGTGATAACGTTGCTTTAGAATGGTTCCAAGCACATCTTAAGTGGAGGCTTTAAAGGTGAACTTCATAATTTTCATCCAAACTGAATGACAAACATGACTTCCGATTTAATGTTTCCTAATTTCTCCATCTACCCATATACGAGGGAAATTAAAAAGTAAAGGGACTTTTGTAATTTTTCTTTCCAAGGTTTGGCAACATAACTAGTATCCAGTGTTGAATGAAGAGTAGATGGCAACAATTTTAAACAAGGTGTAACTCGTCTTCCCTCACAGTCGTTGGAATGTAGCAGACCATTCAAAATGCCAGCTCCCTAGTCGATCTATACCATGGAGGAAAGGAGGACAGTGATTCGCTTTTTCGCTTGCGGAAGATGTGCAAAAATTATTCGTCACGTACAAGAGCAGCATGGTAACAGCTGCGTATCATTAAGTACAATTTAATAATAGATTGAGCGCTTCAAACTAGGAAGAACTTCTTCATGTGATGGCGAAAGATCGGGCAGTCTATCGGCATCAACCACTGGGGACAATATGCAAGTTATTGAGGGTATAGTAACCGAAGGAAGGTTTAGTATCCGACGCAGGTATCACACCTTCCGCAAACGAAAAAGCTAATTAATGTCCTCCTTTCCTCCCTGGTGTAGATCAACAAAAGAGCTGCCATGGTGAATCGTCTTCTACACTCCATTGACTGCGAGGGAAAAGGAGTAAAATGTTGTATAGAAGTCTCGCCAACTACCCCTTATTCAGCGCTGGATGCTAGCTTTGGTGTCAAACCTTGGAAAGAAAAACTACAAAAGTCCCTTTATTTTTATACTTTCCCTCACATTAATTTTGAAACTCAATTAAAGTCCAAGTGTAACAAATCGTATTATTTCAATTGATGCTTTTTTTGAGGGTGGCATCTATATGGATATATGAGTCAGAGTACATTCGGTATGAGTTTTGTAAAGCGTATTTACGGAACATAATCGATTATTACAAAATGTTTTTGTTACATTTCAGTTAATGGGCATATGTACTATAACTGTGACTACTTTTTTTATTCCCAAGGTAAATATTACATACCGATTTCTTTACCAAGAGTAAATTCATAAAGGACTTGATAAAATATTATTATAATTAAGTTTTATTCTTTTGAAAGATTTGAATTACTAAATTGCGAGTGGATAAATAGAGAATTCATGAATACCAATTGAAAATACTAAAAATAGGATTTATGTTCCATTTTTACAAAAATAATAGTAAAAAGGAGAGCTAATAATGAATAAATGCAATCATTCACATATCACAAGGAGGAATGAAATTTTTTGCTGAAATATATTGCACAAAGTAATGCATATAAATCTACTACAATTAACTAACACAGGGTATTGCCAAATTCGACCAACAAATTCCGAGGGATGATAGTTAATATCATGATATCGACAAATCACCATAGAGAATGGGGTCGCAAGCCACGTTTATATATAGAAAATGTAATTCCCCAAAACAATTATGAAGGGTGTGATGTTGAATGGAATGAAAAGGGAAAATAAGTGGTAAGAAATACATTTTTTTAGGCATAAAGAATGTTTAGGCATCACAGCTCGATGTGAGAATCCCAACGACAAGTGATTATCACAGGAATTGTCCGTAGAAGACCACGTAGGCCATAACAAATCTGACATCGACGGACATTTTCATACCAATCCTGTGTGCTAGCAATGTTAGCTGAATCGACGATAATCCTTGTTGTGAGATTCTATACTGTAGTCGCTGGAGCTTCATATACAGGCGATTCAAGTTACCAAAAAAATAAATCCATGGGATTAAAGTTCGGGAGCATGGGAGCTGAGTAACAGGTCCTCCAATCCTCCTCCCTGGCTACATGATAGAAACGTGGTTACACACCGCCATCCAAAAAATGTGCTAGTGCACGTCGTGAGTGAACCACACGTTCTAGTGCGCAGTGGCCGGTTCTCCCTCCAATAGCCTTAATGGCACATGTCGTAGGAAAACAAGGTGTATTTTGCCCAATTGAGGCTTTCGGGAATAATATGTGCATCTCTGCTTTCGTTTGGTTACCCCGCGCGTTTAGTTCATCGTCCTTTCGACGGCCACAATTATCAAGATTTTCACCGACTAAATGCAGTCTGCGAGTCAATGCTCTATGATGATTTGTCGTCCTCATGCTGCCTACTATCACCTCTCTGAATTTGTCGATCGAATTTGGCATTTGGCCCTGTATAGATATTGAAACATTGGAATAAATAATTTTAGACATGAATATACAGTTCTTCATTTATGTGCATTATATTATTAAAAACAATGCTTTAAAAATTCTGAATTTGAAACACAATATCAGTGTGAAAGCACTTGAAAGTTATTAAAGCACAATAAATATTTATACTTTATAAAGTCAGCTTCAGTCTGTCAATTTTATCGAGTAAATCAGTTTTATCGAGATATTCGTTTTTCATAAATATTTGTTTTCAATTACCTTAGCTAGAAATTAGTAAGGCGCATTCAGATAAAATGGGATTGATTTTGTGTAGACATTCACACCTCAATAAAAATCCTGTATACTATCAAAACCTACAAGAATCATCTTATTTAGGAACTCAAGGTTTTGTATAATATTCGGCTTATATTTTTTACAATAATGTTTTGTCTCAATATTGAATTATTAGCTAGATCTTTTTTCCTTTATCAAATAAAAGGAAATCCAATCCGTCGCAGCTAATTTTCTTCAAATGTGTCAAGATTCATTCGAAATCCAAAACTGTATTTGATGCTTTTTTATTAGAGTTGATGGAAAGTCTTGAAAAGCAACACATTTCTGTCTTTTTTCTAAGCAATATTAAACAATAATCATTGTAATAAAGCGGACAAAAATTTGGAAGAGAACCTTAATAGTGTGTTTACTTATAGCACTAATACTTAAGGCTTTTTTGACTAAGCGTATAGAACGTAAGCCTTATTAAAGAATATTATGAGTACCAAAGTAAAAAATGATGGTTTTCTTACAAGTACTATAAACATATGTAAAATGACTTCATTTTCAGTAAGATTTTAAATTCACGTGTTAGAATATAAATTCAGCCAATGATATCCTTAAGTTATGAAGCACATAATATTTTACTCATACTTTTTTAATCCGTAAGAAGACCAAATATAAATTTTATTTTAAATGTAAAATATCTCAGATATAAAATTAGAAGTAATGAATAATTTTCTAACAAATAGTTTCCTATTATATATGGACATTGGAAAAAATCCATGTTAATGAAAAATTTACGGTTACACACAGGAGTGGCTTGTATCTCTTGTTTACTGATATGAGATATTTATGTCGGTTGCTTAAATAATAACTCATGAATCTTTTAATTGATACATTCTAAACCCTAAATATAATTGTACGGCATTTTGGTATAATTTCTGTCTGGGGAAGTCCACTAAAGTTTGTTAATATTCTTTGGAACAATGAAGGGTCAATCGGAATATCGATAAACAAAAGGTATTTATTTTCAAAAAAATTCAAATTGGGAACTGAAAAGAAAAAAATCATACTCAAAGTGTTGTAACTTTGATTTTTCGTAAATTTTTTTACAAAATCATTAAAAAAAACTTAATTTTTAAAATTATACTTTCAGCATAATAATTTAAATTTTACTAAAATTTATTTACTAGGAAATATATTATATTAGTCGAGGTCGAATTATGTCGCACAGCGTCATAGTTTTGAAGTGAAAAATATGAAAATAAGAATGAAAAATTGGAATTTCTTTTGAATTCAGTATCAAAAGTTTCCTCATAGCGATATAAGGAGAGTTCTGTAAATGGAATAAAAAAGGAATTTTTAAACAGAAAAATACGACGAGAGTATCTCGAAAAAGTGTATAAACTTTTTTCATCCCCGAAGAAGGAGATTCAAGAAGGTTGCTACCTTGCATCTTAAAGTAAACTGAATTCAGGAGACTCATTTTTCAAATGTGATGGATTCCGAAGTAATGACATTACATCAAAGAAATTCGTGTTTCACTAAGGCGTAAATTTGAGCTGCGTTTGCAGCATCATGTAAAGAAAGGGAGTATCAATGTCACGTTTAATGGAATTTCTAAAAAACTCTATTGCTTCTATATTGAAGGCACTGTATTTTGTTAAAAATATAAATTTTACTAAGTTTTCTTTTCTTAAAGTAGTTTGATTTCATTTGTAGCTGAAATTCTCCCATCAAAATACCCTTCTAATGTTTAGCCCTAAAGCAAGATGATAAAGTATTGAATATGTATACATACTTTTTGAAAGGTTAATATTGCTTCAAATGGATGGAATAAATTAAATTTAATTAGATTAATTGAAACATAATTTAACATCACTTAAATTTAATCAAAAGTTGGAACAGTGAAGTGAAAAAAAATTCAGTTGATTGACTTTTTGTTTTGTATATAAAGTATATTCGTTACCTGACATCTTTTGAATAAATTCCCAACGTTATTAATTTTATAGAGAATTTTGAGATTTTGAATACGAAAGATTTTGCATAATAATTACTTTCAGCATAGAAATATAATTATTGTTAGAAGAAACCTATATATTTCTAACCCTTTACACATACACACACACATTTATCTAATCAAATGATTTCAAATTGATATATTTTTAAGTAAAAGTTTTAGTTGATTAATATTCATCACAAAATTTCGTCTAATTACGAAAATATATTGTATTAGAAATTAAGTAATATGTAATTAAGATTTAGATCAAACAAAATATCGTTTGGCTCAGAACACAATACGAGATGAACGCTTTATTGTCAAGCAACAAATTTAAAAAACAGAATTAAAATTAAAATTGAACATCTAGTATCTTAAACACACATGGATAATGCATCAAAATTATTTGGTTACTAATGTTTAAAATATTAAACAAATATTCACCGAACATCGCCAACTTGCCCTTTCCACTTGTATTGGGTTAAGGCGAGAGTATCCCAAATGTCAAACAACGATTTTATTGTCATAAGATAATTTTTAATTTTCAAATGTGTCTGCAAAATTTCAGAGCTGTATTTTTATTGAAAGGTTTATCCATTTGCCGTATGACTTCAGACTAAACAAAGCTGCTTTCACGCCCATTGCTAGACTGTCTGCTGAAAAGAGCCTGATAAATATGAACATTTTTAATTCTCATTGACTAGTGTTTAAACTTAGAAGAAATCATTGCTTTGTTTTGATTATACGAGGAGTTATTCTACTGCGTTTTCTGTGAAATTTTGTTCCCGTAAATTTAGTTATATTTTGTACTTTGTTCTAAAGAGAAGAAAAGTTGTTTTACGACAAGGAATTTATGTTTTGAAAGTCAGTTTTCTGTTTAAAATTTAATACTGATTTCTCCAAAAGTTTAAAAGTGTAACATGCCTAGGCCTAAAAGACATACTTCAAATCTGCCACAATGAAAGCTTGAAGAGGTGGTTTCAGATGCTAAGACAGTTCAAAGTTTCTCAAAACACTAACTGAGGTGAGCAAAACTGAATGCAAGAGTTTTTCGTTTGATGAAAATATTTGTAACCAAATCTCCAACATACGTCATTATTGATAAAATGCACACGAATCTTTTGCACATACGTAATACTTGCAGAAATGTTTTTATATGGATGGCCTATGGATTTGTGAAAATATCTAAGTTTTGTGTGATTCTTGCGCTGATATTATTAATGAAATGAAAATTTCTGGACTGTAATGAAAATGGACTAAATCAGCCTCACGATATTAATTTGTGATCTACACACATTTTGAGTTTCGACGTGGACAAGCTTTCTGAAAAGTTCTGCATGTTTATGAATATGCATTTAATGTCCAGCAGATTTTAACACTTACAAAATGATGTATTTTCATTTAGAAATCGAGAAACATTTCCAACACATCAGAAGTGAAATTGTTGTTACAATGCAGAAAATATGGTAACCGATATTGCTGTTTCTTTGATGGTACTTGTTGGACTAGGGCATGCATCTCAGATTGAGTTACTGTGCTCATAGACATGCTGACTGGATATGTTGTTGATTTTAAAGGATATTCAACATTGTAAGAGTGTGTATAGCCAAAGGTGAACTAAAAATCAGCTTAGTGATGAGATTTGTTTAATGTCATAAAGATTCTTGTAGGTTAAACTACTAGCCTAGGTCTTGATGGGAAGTCCATGCAGCATCCGAATTGTAATGAGATCTGAAAAGATTGGATTTAGATACACTACAGTACTTTCAGACGGTGATTCCAAAGCGTTTCAACATCTGATCCCAAAAGTTCAAGGAGATGTTAAAATAAACAAAGGAGTGTGAACTAAGCGTGAGCAAGCGATCAGAAATAGCCTCCGAAAATGTGTAAAGGAATGTATCTAAGAGGAGCATCGGTGGGAAAATCTTATGGCAGTTTGAAAGATGAAACATAAAAAGCCATGCAATATTATCAGAATGCCATTTACAACAAAGGCAAATGCTGAAAACATGAAGACTGCCATATGCTACATTATTCCATGGCATTTCCACTACGAAAACACTTTAAATGCCCTTCTAGTCAAGAGTCTTGTTGTTTTAGCAGTCCGCTATTAAAACGATAGAAACCAGGTTCACACAAAACTGGTAAACACCAGTGAATGAGGCCCATTTGCAAAATATTACACTTACTGTGATTTCGAATGATTTATTGGAGCGTTGCATTCGGTGCATGACTCAAAATTCAATGAAACGCTGCACAGCACATTTGGAGTAGTCCTCTGAGGCAATATCATCCGCATCATTGAAACGATGAATATTGCAGTTTATGCAGTATTCTGAATTTAATGCTGGAACTTTGCAAACACTTGACCTATGCAACAAGAAAATAAATTTATCTGAACAGCATAGCGAAAAACTTAGCAATTTATAAAGATTTTAAAAAGAGTATATCAAAGAAAGAATGTTGTACAATTTGGTGGAAAAATCAAACTAGCTCAAACTAGAGTTAACTATCTGTGAAAAGAAGATACTTTTATAAAGCAGGAACTTTTAAATTGTTTATCACGTATAATATTTTAATTTATTTTTATTTATATTTACTATATTATATTATATTTTAATTTTATAACATTGATTGAATTAGAAATTTAACAAAATTTTATTTGTAAGAAAAGCACTGTGTTTTTCAACAGTGAAACTGAATTTTCGTAGTTTTGCACACTTTACCTTTAGTAATGTTTTATTTCCATATTTGAAATCAACATGTAATATTATAAATATCAAGAACTCTATTTTTCTAAGCTAAATTATTGGTTGTAAATTTCAATTTTATACATTTATTTGTGAACATTATTCTTATAAGAAGTTTAAATTGAAAGTGTTTTTGCATTTTCCATTTGGAATGTTTTAATATATTGCTTTTAAAATTATGAAAAATAGTATGAATATTTACATGTTGTTTATTATGGTAGCATAGAACTGTGTATGGAATTAATTTAAAAGTGTTTAATTTAAAAATTGTTATGATAATGTTTTATGAAATATTGATCTTTGTTTGTTTCTTTTATATATTCATTATACATATTCTTTTATTCTTGTAAATGTTTAAATTTTATAGTAAGCAGTTTGAACAAACTAATAACATTCATAAAAGTCAGATTATTGAGAATTTTATCATGTTATTCAAGGAATGAAAACTTTAAACTCATTTTCTCCATGTTGATTTTTAAAAGGTCGTTATTCAAAAACCTAAGGCTTTTTGATAATTGAAGTAAGGGTTTAAACTTTATACATGTTCTGATATGTATGTTTTGTAAACCAGCATGGAATTAGCTCTAACATGTTTAAATTTTCTAAAAATTCAAAACAAAATTTATGTTTTTCTGAGAATTTTGGAAGTTTAACACAAAAATTATCAAAAATTAAAGAGCAGCAGCAGACAAAACCGATGCATAGTGTTATGTAGTATATTATAAGGTACTTGGAAAAATTTGAAAGAAAAGACATATTTAAAAGCCTTAGGATTTAAAATGTTTAGAAAATTTTAAAATTTAAATTTTACAAACATTTTAAAAGAAATTAAATTTTTGAATGGAATAATTATTATTAACCTTATAAATACAATTAAACCAGACATTAAAATAAAAATTGTAAAGATGGTACTGAAGTCGCCTTAAATTCAGCTAAACATAGTTGTGTTGTAGGTAATGATTGTTTTTGAAATTTTGCTAAATTTTATCAGCGTAATTTTAATTTATTAAATTATTCAAAAACCTCGAATTATATAGCACAACTTCTTATAAGGTGGCTGCAACTAATGGTACAACATTAAGAGTAGGTACAGGACATTGTATTAATCATTTACTGCATAGGAATGTTTGGGTTCAAGTGACATCGTGAAGCACAGACACAAAAATAAGAGATTAAAGGAAAGACAAAGTGTTCATTGAAAACGTCGATGGCCAGCATAATGTTAACAATAACTGTTCATAACACTTCAGCACATGTGCTATGAAGTCCAACAACAGCGCACATTGCTGTACATCCATTGGCAGTTGGAAAAGATAGTATGCTGCGTTCAAAGCGTTTTTTCACTTAAAATGAAAGAGGTGATTTTTCGTTTAACACTCTACAAACGATTTTATGATACAAACTTAAGTGATGAGAAAATTCTTGTATTTGCTCTGTCTTATCAGCCAAACTTTAAAGTTAGCTTTCCAGGATTGATTAGAGCGCTCTGGTTGACCAACATCACGTCTGGTGACGTGGAACAAACGGTTTCTTTTGAATTTCGACGATGTAACCACTGAACAAAGCTGTGATCCGGCATTCTTCGAACGGGAAACTGCGCGTGCGGGATACATTCGTAGCAAAGCTCTGTCTTCACCATTTACACGACCGTTCGGCGTAATGCATGGTTCTCATTTTCGACATACGCAAGTTTCTGTATCTTAGTGTCTGCAATAATTCACAGGAATGCTTTTCCTCAGCTGATGCACCAAGTTAAACGGTGGTTGATATCTACAGCCCTCTAGCGGCAACACAACCAACCCATCACTCCATTTCACTTTTCTTTTATTTCTCTTGTTTGCAAGTCACCACCTCACTTGCGCAATAAATGCTCCTATACAATAAATGATTGTTACAATGTACTCTAACTATCCTTTAAGTTTGCACCTGGGACCCTGTAACTTTTTAAATAAATACATTACAAATAGTTGATTTCGATGTATTTAAGATAAATATTTTAATGAAGATTCTTTGTACCTTGACCTTTTTCATTTAAAACGAGATTCGCACATTATAACTTGGAAAAGAAGTCTTTTTCACTTTTAATATTAATATTCGTTCGGTACGAATTATGTTAGCATTAGCGACAAACCCTGCCTAAAGTTAGATTAATATTTGAGATGATTTCTCAATCTCTTAATATCTACATCACCAACTAAAATGTTCTTAGGAATCATTAACATGCCAAAACATATTCCGTGTCATTGGATTTTGTGATCCAAATTAGCTGGTAACCATGATTTTGATAATTACAACCTCAAATAGGAACTAGAGAAATTAGATACTGGAATATATCTCTCTGAATATCAGAATTTGAAATAAAGTAAAATAATAATTTTTTAAATATAAAAATGAAAATTTAAAACGTTTGAAAATTGTGTTCGTATTAATAACTATGATTAATTTAAGAACAATAATATGCTGTCATTCAAAAAGAAACTACAAACTCTGATATATATGTATAATATTTATCAAATTATTGAAACATTCTTATTGCAAGTTAACTGGGATGCTCAAAATCGGGATTTGAATTAAATTTACAATATCTGAGTAATTGATCTGTCAGACGTATGCAAAAAGTAAATGAATCTCTGAAAGAATGTAAAAAAATGTACTTTGGAAAATGGATTTGTATCATAATATTCCTTAAACATAGCCAACTTTCTTAGATGAAAGCAGATTTTTAAAAGAACTGAAGAAGTTATATTATATTAAAGTTCAAGTTTTAACATCAAAAATCGTGATTAAGAATCAATTTATAATGTTTGTCGTGCATAAACATAGAATTGAAGCATTCTCATCGGAAATAAGTTGCGCAGTTCATCGAATTTTATTGATTTAGAATAATCCTTGGTAAACAAATATTTTGAAATATTATACAAGGCTAGCAAGGTATAGAAATTCGTGACCGATGATTCTTATGAATCGAATGCTGATTATCAAAGACCAATCACGTAGAATAATGGTGGTATGGGGTTATCTGCATATTAAATGACATTGTGTCTTAATGTCCTCGAAAAGAGCAGGTATGGAGTTTAGAAGAATGGATTTCCAGCTTCGTATGATATGTTATGCTTCCAAATTATATCGTTAACATTCATTCACTACTGTACAAAAATGTGGGATTTACCACGGCTAACTCTTGCGTGGCTCAAGAATGACGCCAGCTCTATCACACCTCAATAATAATGAGTAATGTAATAAATAATAAGAAAATATATTAATAAGAAATTTCAATAAGAGCTATTAATGAAAAGTTTAAGTAACAAATTATAATAAGAATTATCAATAAGAAAAATTTTGATAAAAATATTGATAAGAAACGATAATAAAAAAATTGAAAAAACAATGATAGACAAAATGTTGTGAAATAATAAAATGAAATAATAAAAAAAAATTTGAAAATGCACATAATTTAATGAAAAACATATTTCGTATAGAAAGTATTATGTTGTTATCCTTTAAAAAATTATAGTTAAATTATCTTGTGAATGAAAGTAACAATTATGATTGAATATCCTGTCTTGCAGCAGATGACAGCCGTCACACAGTATGTAACATAACATATCTTGTTATTGAATGTACTATTTGAAAATGCAGAATAATTACGGCAAAAACACATTAGTAAACTCACAGGTCTTCCTTGAAGTAAAGAGAAAAATATTTAGTATGGAAATGTTACTGAATGAGTAGGTAATATATCACGGAATCTAGAATAATTTTGATGTCACAGTTATCGAATTATTTCCTTGATTAGCTGGGCCTCATTTATTTAATTACGATTTCTATTCCCGATTACAGAAATAAAAAGACAATGACGGAACAATTGAATTTTGATTTCTTCATATTACGAGATGCTGAAGCATATATTTCTGAAAGATGCTTTCCCCAAAAGTAAATTTATGTTGGATCATAAAATATATTTTTGTTCGAAATCATTCAAAACTATCTGAAAATCGTGTAAAACGTTTTGATTATAATGAGAGCTATTTTATATTTATTAGAAAACTAACTAACCATAATTAATAAAAGAATCATTTTTGTACTTGAACTGTAAATTAATGAAGGGTAGTGATAAGAGATTTATTTTAAAGGAAAGCAGAATTTCCAATTAAAAATTAAATTATTTCAAGTTTACATAAAAACTTAGCAATGAAATTATTTTAATAAATTCAAAAAGAGATATTTTGAAGATTTAGTGAAAAGAAAATTGTGAATTTTAAACTCATTTCATTTTTCAAAATTTAGTGTGATTGAAGATTATTTTTACTTTTAATTTGATGAAAGAAATGAACCTTGTTTAACGAAAACTGAACTGAAATATATGAAATTAGCGACATTTAAAACTCTTTCCTTCAGCAAATATCGTCCGAAATATTTTAAGACTGTCATTATAATGAAATAATTCTGTTATCATTATTTTAGTTTCAAAGTGTTGGATATTAAACATCATTTAGCAAAAAAAACCCCCTTTAAAATAGATGAAGTTATGATGATAAAACCATTTTATTCAAACTGAGACAGAGAGGGAGAAGATTTTATCGCTATTCATCCAATTGTGTGTATACTGTGGGTATGCTTTAATTTTTAACAAAACATTCCTTGTTTTTAATTTTTATTTGCTAATTGAAGAGTTAAAATAAAAACAGTAAATATACCTTTTTCTACACTAAATATCTTTGATAGGTAATAAATATTTTAAAGGATGCGCAAACTAAAAATTATAACTATAATGCAGAAGGCACTGTTGCAACATTATTTTACATCGAACTTTTCAAATTAAAAACAGTAGTTTTACATTAAAAAAAATCATAATGTTTTTCACAAAGGGGAAATAAAGTCTAAAGTGTCTTAGGAAATCCGAATTTTATTAACATATGTTTTAATTTTTTAATAAATTCAAGATGTCGCGACAATTTCCTTTGAATTAAAGGTTTTTTCCTCACTGTTTCATTGTTCGACATGTCAATTTCCATTAACTGTTTCGCCAAAACTATTTATTTTTTATTTCTATGAATTGTTACGTTGATCAGGGTTTATAAATCAGTCGCGAAGAAAAAAGAACAGTTCCTCAGGTACGATAGAGATTTATTGTCGAAAAGTAATCCTTGAAAGACAAGATTCAACAGCAATATTCTCAGAATAAATATCAGAAGGTTCACACTACTCAATGTTCAGACAGTTACGTCTAGAATACGCTAAGGTGAAAGATTATCATGCCACCACTGTACTACCTACAGCCCTCAGTAATCGTTAGTCGGCACGTCACTTTCAAGGCAAGACCACTAATCGCTAGTAATAAAAGACTGACTCAGTTTCGGTGAGTGTATCCCTATTCATAGCCTCGCGGATCCTTCGAGAAAGATTCGCTTGAGCTATAAATCGTGAAGTTAGTGAATTTCTCCACTAATTTCCAGAAGAATTCATAGGGTCCTGAACTCACCACAACTGGTCGCCAATGAGGACAACTTGGCTCTATCGAAGATTTTGCCAAGTTTCCATTTAATAGCCATTATAATGTAAGAAATCAGCTATGAATATTATAATTATAACCAAAATTAAATAGAGTAATATTACAGTATTATAAATTAAAATATAAATTATTTACACTATTTTAAGTATTCTTTACAGTAATTTCGCAAAAGAATTGTTTTAAATATACATACATATGAATATTTTTCTCATTTAACCATATATCACACGCATTGTTTATGTATGTTTTATTATCTTAAAAACTGAAAAGAAATTCAAATACAGCACAATGATGTACACAAGAATTAAAAAAATTCTGAATGGAAATATTTAATTTAAATGTAGAATAAAAATTAATAAAGTTGATATTTTGACTTTTTTATAGATATCATACTTTAATTTACCACGTAATAGTCGATCAAATATCAAATTCTTAACACACAAAGCTACGATAAATATCTATCTAGAGATTAGTTATTTTAAAAATTAAAAAAATGTGATGGCTAAAATATTCTTTATAAAACGCAGGAATGAATTTATACACAGTGTATTTCAGAAATTATCAGAATTTTTGCATTTATGAAGTGTAACATTTGTGTGAAAAATTAACCTTGGAATATTTTTTAATCCAATTGGAACTTTAGAAATTAAAATGAATTTTATTCTTCTAATTTTTTAATATCAAGAAAATATAAAAACAAACCTTCAGAAATAAAAATAAAATTCTTATAAACCTTTTTATAAGACTATCTGATAAAATTAGCATTTTACAGAATAATTAAATATTTATTGTATACATTGTCTCTTCAAAGCAAATTTGTAGGTTTTGACTGCGTTTCCTAGGCTTTATTTGAGGATGTAGTATAACGAGTTATATAAGTATAAATTGAAGATTTTTTTTTAGTGTTAATGAAACAACCTAAAACTACTATTTGCAATGTTATAATTAATGAAGATGACTCAAACAAGAACAAAAAGGTCTGGAAGAAAAACAGTTTTAACCACACGAGAAGATCGATTATCAATTAAAAACTATTTCAAGAAATGTAATTTTAAACCGTGTCAGTCAAAACATTTCACATGCCATAGTTTAGAAAAATCTTTAATTAAATATTAACAGAGATACAAATTTACAAACATAAGAAAACAAAGTATTAGTCCACCACAAGAAGAAAGCAATAAGCTAAATATATCCCTTTGTAGTGACTAGGAGATAAATTATGCTTTCTAATGAAAATAAATGTACTGATGACTACAGACACTATGAGCAAGGAACGGAAAAATGATTCGATCGATTAATAGGTGAAGGATCAATAATGATTTGGAGGCATATTTATACGATTTGTAATGAATGATCAACTAAAATAGACAATGCACAATTTTTATTGCAGTATAGATCATCTGCCATCTTTTGAACAAGAGAGGTATGTCCGGTTTCAATAGTTCTTGCAGTACTTGTAATGTAATACTTTGCAAAACACTTAAGTTTAATTAAAATGGTTTAAGAAAGGTAATTTATACTTTCTTCATGGTCAAGATGAAGTCCAAACTTGTTATTAGATAATAAATTTAAGCGTTCAGGGCGCAACTATCACCGTATCACTATACTTTGCCCAAGCTACTCTGGTATTACCATATATGAGAAACAAAACATGTTAATATAAAAAGGGTCTCCCTAAAAGGGTGTGCAAAAAATTTTGATATTGAGCTCACCAGGACTGTATACGCAAAAGATTATGTCTCAATGTTTATGCTAATAAAAATCAGTCTTTATCTGCCAGTGATGTAGACGTAACATTTTTAAAAATAGCACGTTTTCTAAAGTTGTCTTACCATTGGGTTATTTCAATATCCATAAAGAATTTGATGTTATCAGGAAGGAGAACCAAAATCATATTATAGTTAAAATTTTTAGTTTTGCCTTTAGACAAGTAGTGTTATAATGTGTTAACCGTGAAAGTTTTATTTTTTATAATACTTTTCCTTAACTTGATAATTTATAGAATTATTCACATTTTTTAAGCCTAATTATGATAAAGATACATGGTATGCATTTAAATATTAACTTGAGTTCTTATTTGTTTTATAATTTCTAAAACTAATGTACTGTTATAATTTCTTAAGTAATTGTCTACTGTTCAGAGTTATGTTAAAGATATTTAAAATTGTAATCTAATTTAGTAACAAAATGCTGAAAAATAACATTTCAAATGTTGTAACAATTTTAGTGTTATATGTATAATGCATCTTTTTATGGGTACTAAATTAAATCAAATCATATATTAAGATTAAATATGAATATATATAGCTATATGTTATATAAATGCTACCTTGTGTGTTAAAACTTGAAATTCCAAACATTGAACTTAAAATTACACAAATCTAACTAATATCTTTTATTTATAGTTAATTACAGTTCTTTATAGATAAACAGTTTAATTTATAGTTTTATAGCTATAGTTAATTTAATGGAACCCATGTAAACTTTCTTACATTTACAATGAGTATGTTGTTTAGGCTAATACATTTCAAAGATATTTTTATAAATTTGCAGCAATACTCTATAATTATACCTCAAATCTGTTTTATTTAGTTTCTTCACAGAATTTTCGTTGCACGTTCATTTCTTGTCTGGTAAACATCTTGCCGACTTCTGTAATAGACGTGGCCGTTGATGATTTTAAATGAGATGATCAAGTATTGTGGATAGTTTTCTTTCATTGGGATTGAAGAGGCAGTCCTGTGATTACTAAAACTATTTATTCCACATCTTAAAACACATAAGACATTACAAGGACGACAATACACACAAAACAAGCTGCAATGGCTACGTTGAATCAGAAATACAGAAGAAAAGAGAACGGTTCCAGGAATATCGCTATTTATAAAGTGGCTCAAATCACATGATCTGAGGTAGCAAGATGTAGTTTAAAATATTTTAAGTTAGGTGATATTAATTTAGTACTAAACGTTGGTCCTGAAGGACCATAGATAGTTAAAGTTATTTTGTATGATTATATTGTATTTATTACATTTATATATATAAATGCGTACATATATTTTATTCAAGTAATTATTAAATAGAAAATCAACGTTATTCTTATTTTCATCCTAATGAGGAAATTCATACTTTCTATTAACCTTCAGAGTTTAAATTATTGCATGTATCTTAAAATTTAACGTAAATTTTAAGAAGAATCTACTTAGTTCTCAAGATAACAACAAAGTTTTTGTAAGCAATTTATTTACTAAAATTTTATCAGTATTAAATAAAACATGTTGTTTGCTTAACCTGCAAATGAATAATATAATTACTTGAAGGATTAGGTACATATCAATCACTTTCGTTATTTTTATGAGAATATAAATTACATCCAAAAGAAAAGATAGTTTTCAAATAAAATGTGTTCTTAGATCATTTTATCTTATTTTAACGCTAACACAGATTTTATATTATATATATATATGTGGACGGCGTCTAGGGGAAGGTTCGATTTTAATGTTAAAATAAGCACGCAGAGTTAAAATAACTTAATTTATTAATAACACAACTAAAACATTAACTATTTACAAGGGGTTTTAAATTATTCGAGATAACACCATACTAATTCCGAAAACACGTACTCTTTCTCAAAACAACGGAGAGAGCGATTTCCTCTGACCTGCCTTCGTTCAAGCTTTGGTGCAACTCCCAGTTTCTTCTTCTGCCACCTTTATAAATACGATTCTCATCGTATCGCGCAGCTAAAACTCACGTGGTTTCGATTAGTGGTGCCATCTCTTACAATAAAAATCAAAAGAAGTAAAAGAAAACTTGCACTCCTTTCCTACAAGTTCGGCCATCCTGGGAATCACTGACCTCAGTGATTTTACATACCATACAATAAAATATAGGCCTCTGCAAAATTAATATTAATCGGAGATAAAAATTCCAATATAGACATTCAAATTTGAAAATAAGGATACAACTCTCAAAAATAAAATATTAATAGCAAAGAAAGCAAAACACATTAATACACATTATGTTCTTTTAAAAAGAATAGAAAACGCTTTTTATTAAAATACATCATCATGGTGAGTAAAATTTCATTAAATCAGCAGATGAATTTGTTATCTTAGGTCCCTCATGATCACCCACTTTCTCTAAATCATATCTATCTCTAGGTTTTACTTTAACTATTCTATATGGTCCCAAAAACTTAGGCCTTAATTTCAAACCTGTCCCAAATTGTGTTCTCTGAATGACCACCAAGTCACCCATCTGGTAGTTAGGGGCCTTCCTGCGCTTCCTGTCATAGGTTCTTTTATTCTCTGCCTGTATCTTCTGGATATTTTTCTTTGCATCTTGTCGTAATTGGTTCCTCTGTTCTTGAAATTCCTCCATCATTTCGTCCATCAGTAACTCTCTCAGGCGAAGGTCTTCCTTGTTTCTCATGGTGACGCCAATTAATAATTCAAATGGAGACCACTTAGTACTACGATTAAATGTACTATTTAAAATTCTTTGAAGTTGGTCTACGAACTTGAACCACTTGGTAGACTCCTCAATTGACAGCTTGGTCAAAACGGGAATAATAGTTCGGTGTATTCTCTCGACTTGGCCATTCCCTCTGGGTACTCCGGTGGCGATTTGCAAATGTTGAATGTTTTCATTAGTACAATAATCTCCAAAAGCTCCAGAAGTAAAAGCAGAACCTCTGTCTGTTATTATTCTCTTGGGATTACCAAAAGTCTTTTGTTGCAATTTTAATTTATCCAAAGCATCTTCTGCGGAAGTAGATCTAACGGGATAAAGCCAGGTAAATTTTGTAAAAGCATCCACTATTGTGAGAATATGCTGATATTTCTTGTTAGTAGAAGGCAAAGGTCCGATAAAATCGACGTGATAAGTACTTAATGGCACATCCTCTTTAGGAATGGGGTTGAGGAATCCATCCTTTTTTCCACTCTTTTTGTTGGTCAAAATACATGGCACACAGTTAACAATTACATTTTGCACCTGCTTGCTCAAATTGGGAATGAAAAATTCTTGTTTCACAACTCCTTCTGTCTTGGCAACGGAGAAATGTCCCTTCTCATGTGCTAACTTAATTATCTCAGTTTGCATATATCTTGGTACAACTATCAATTCACGACCTTCAACATATTTGTAAAGTATTTCGTTTTTATCGAAAAAGTCTGAATTGCTGTTTGTTTCAATCAGTGACCTTAGACTCTGAGTGTATTCATCCTCTTGTTGTGCCCTTTTTAATCTTGCGGTTAGAGTATCGTTAGTAATTATTGCGACTGGATATCTACTAAGGGCATCCACATGTTGCATTCTCTGGCCGGAACGATGCACAATTTCATAATCAAACTCTTCCAGCAATAATGCCATCGCGCTATACGAGTAACCAAATCCTTTTTGTCCATAGTCCTTTGAAACGCTGAGCAATCCGTTATGACTTTGAAATGATTTCCCATAAGGTAGGTACGAAATTTCTTTAAAGCGTTGACAACAGCAAGAACTTCAAGTTCATAGCTGCTATACTTCTCCTCTGCCGGAGTAGTTTTCTTAGACATGTATTGAACTGGATGCAATTTTCCATCTTCTGCCTCTTGGAGTAAGACGGCTCCGTAGCCTTGTTGACTTGCATCCGTGTGCAATTCGGTTGTTTTTCCCTGCTGGAAAATACTTAATACTGGACTTTCAGTCAATAATTGCTTGAGCTTTTCAAATGCTTCTATTTGAGGTCGTTCAAAGACAAATCGATTGTCGTTTCTAATTAAATCACTCAAAGGTTTCGCTATTTTAGAGTATGACGGAATAAATTTTCGAAAATAGCCAGTGAGTCCTAAAAAGCTTTGGACTTGTTTGACAGTCGTTGGTACAGGAAACCTCTTGACAGCTATCGTTTTTGCAACTGAAGGACGCACCGTTTCATTTTCGACAACGTGACCCAAAAATTCCACCTTTCGTTTTAAAAACTGACATTTTTCAAACTTGATCTCCAACCCATATCTGGATGCGACCTCAAACACCTTCTTTAGTTTTTCCAAACCTTCTTTCTCATCTTTAGCTGGAACGATCAAATCGTCCAAATAAATTATTACGATGCCTTTTCGCATGAGTTCCCGAAAAATGCTGTACACATATCTTTGGAATACGCTTGGGCTTGTACTGAGACCAAAAGGTACCTTATTAAATTCGAACTGCCCGTCTGGTACAACAAAGGAGGTGAAATGCTTGCAATCCTCGTTTACGTCGACATGAAAAAACCCATTTTTCAAGTCTAACGTGGAATACACTTTGGCGTCTTGCAGCCTATCCAATACGTCCTCTATCAGTGGCAAGGGGAAGCGATCCTTGACTAGTTTTCGGTTCAGTTTCCTATAGTCAATGCATAGTCTGTCGGTACCGTCTTTCTTCTTGACTAACACGATTGGACTTGCATATTCAGAAGAGCTTGGTCTCACGATTCCCTTATCCAACCATTCGTCGATCTGCTTGTTGACGGTCTGATTCTCCAGAAACGACAAACGGCGTGCTGTTTGGTAAACTGGTATATCATCCTTCAGGATAATTCTCATGGATACATTTGTCGTTTCGGTCTTCTTAGGTGTATAGCTGTTGATTAGTTCAGAGAGTTCCTTTCTTATTTGAGGATTGATAACATGTTTAACTTCGATTTCGTCTTCAGTTCTTGCCTCATAAACCTGTGTATTCACAAACCACACCTTCTCTTCGTGTTTACGGAAATAAACACCTTTTTTATCAAAGCCAACAAAAGCTTGTTCCAAAATGTCCGATCCTATCACTGCCTGGAACTCCAAATGCACCGCAGGCACGACATGCCATATTACGGAATATTTCTCTGCATCCAATTCGATTTCTCGTTGGAACGATCCTTTTGTTTTGACTTCGTACTTTCCCAATCCAGATAACACGACAATGTCCTTCGAGAGCTTCGATTGCTCGATGATTCCTTTGCTTACATCTTCACGAATGAGCGAAACTGAGCTTCCAGTGTCGATTAGAGCCTCAAAAGTCTTGTTTCCGATGGTTATTTTCCTGGTCTTAATTATGTCTTGCTGAATTCGAGAACAGATCTGGACCGGAGAGCTTGAAGATTTATTGATTTTCGTACCCTTGTTGCGCTTTGTACAATCTACGGCATAGTGACCTGGTCCCCTGCAGTAGCTACATGTTACCTGTTTAACTCTTTTATCGTAAGTTCTCGTCGATTGAAAGCATTTTCTATCATTCCAATTATTTCCAAGGTGAAAACGTTCTTGCCTTCGAGAACAATTATCGTTATTGTTCGATCTCTTAGCAAATGAGTTTAACTGCTTTGGCCCTATAGTTCTTCGGACGTCCTCATAATCTTCAAATTTTTTCGCTAGCTCAATAGATGAGTTAATAGTAGACCATTCGTCCAAAAAGTGTTCCTGAAAATCATACGGCACCCTCTTCTTCATTTGATCGGCTATGATTAATTCTCGTAATTGGTCGTAGGTGTTAACTTTTAAGCCCAAAGTCCATCCATCAAAATACGTCTGTAATTCGTGTTGAAAATCTTGCCATGTTCGTTCATCGGACTTTTGGTGAAACAAAAATAACTGACGAAATTTTTCCGGAGAGAGATAATTTAAATCTTTGTAAGAGCAACTTCTTTATATGATCGTAATCGTTACACTTACCAGTTGGTTCTCTTGCGATCAGATGGGCAATTTCGACGGGTATTAAACCTATAAGTTTTTGAACCCAATCTTTTTTCGGTAAGGAAGTAAGTTCTGCATGACGCTCAAATAAGGTAAGATTCAAACCAATATCTTCCTTCATATTAAACTTATGAAAAGTTTCGTGAAACAGTTAATTCGATGCTTGAACGTTTTCGGTGTTATTCGGCATACCGGCAGTCTGTTGCGCTTGTATTCGCAACTTCTCTAATTCGTACTCTCGTCTTTCTCTCTCATCCTTTCGCATATCCTCTCTCTCAGCCCTCTCTCTCTCAGCCCTCTCTCTCTCTCAGCCCTTTCTCTCTCAGCCCTTTCTGTACGTTCCTCCACTATGCTATCATGCATCTTTTTAACATCGTCTTCAACGTAATCTGGGCTTTTTACGATCAGCTCCTTTAACTTCAATTTTGTGATACCTGCTTCGATAGTAAGATCCAAATCCTCGGCGAGTGACACCAAATCCTCTTTCCTTTTCGCGAGTAAGAATGCCATTTTTATACTCAGAATGGTGACCCAGAGAACAACTTAAATTTCTACCCAAGTTAAATGAGACAAAACCATTAAAATGACACGCAAAAAGTTTACTCACTTAAAATGAAACAAAAGATAATTTAAATAAGATGCAATTATCAATTATAAACAATTATAGACAAAAATGGACTTTTTAAAGAATTCCCGGAACTTAAATCCTTTTACAAAACACAACAGTATTACAGTTAATATCAATTTTATTTTTTATTAAAAAAACAACGCGTTCCTCTCATTTATCAAAAATAGATTAAGAAAAAACACGGAAAGTACTCAGTTATTAATCCAAAACTGAAGGAACATCAAATATTTATGTCTGCAATTAAACCAATAATAGTACCTAGTACTTCAAAATTCAATTTCAGATTCACAGAACAGGAAATATACAAACAAAAAATCATTCATTTATATAATTTTTGCCTATTACTCACATAATACCAAAAAAAAGGATACTAGCACAATTCAATGTAATTCTGAAGACACTTTACCTTGACCTCAATGACACAGGAAATCTTGTTTCGTATTGATAACTCGCAATTCGATGCAGTTCCAAAGGTTCTCTTGTCAGTGTTGACCTCAATGATCAAGGTAATCCCGTTCAGTATTTCGTTGAGTCGAATTGAGTTCCAATTTCGTTTGACTGTAGCTGACGTGGAAATTCGCCAAGATTCCGTGTTTCTAACCAAGTCAATGGACTCCTTTTTCTTGTTGACTGTTCTCGCTGAAGTATTTCCGTATCGCTCGTAAAATTTCTTATCCAGGTGAAGGCTTCGCCGGGTTTCTATTCGATGCAAGGCAAGGTCTATGTACCACTCAGGAAATCAAAAATCGATGAGGAGGTAAAACTTTTAAAAAATGCTCCTAGATAAAACTTTGAATAGTTTAAAAAACTCTCGGTCGAACCCCCAATTTGTGGGATGGCGTCTAAGGGAAGGTTCGATTTTAATGTTAAAATAAGCACGCATAGTTAAAATAACTTAATTTATTAATAACACAACTAAAACATTAACTATTTACAAGGGGTTTTAAATTATTCGAGATAACACCATACTAATTCCGAAAACACGTACTCTTTCTCAAAACAACGGGGCGAGCTATTTCCTCTGACCTGCCTTCGTTCAAGCTTTGGTGCAACTCCCAGTTTCTTCTTTCTGCCACCTTTATAAATACGTTGCCTCATCGTATCGCGCAGCTAAAACTCACGTGGTTTCGATTAGTGGTGCCATCTCTTACAATAAAAATCAAAAGAAGTAAAATAAAACTTGCACTCCTTTCCTACATATATATATATATATATATATATATATATATATATATATATATATAGTTGTCGCATCACCAACACTTAATTTTTGCTTAAGTACAGAAAATTATGTTGTTATGCATTGCTCTTGTTCTACTCGGAGTTGGCATTCTTGTTATTATCAAATATTCCTTCTGGAGGAAACAATGCTGTCAGAACTTACCTGGAATCGAACCAAGGTTCTTCAATATTCCAGGAGACTTGACAAGAATGTTCATGTGCGTCTTATCAAAAGATGGGCCTCCCATAATCGAAGGTATGCATTAATTTATAAGACAATGCTAATCTTTAAACTATATTTTTGTTCACACTAAAATGCTCATTTGTAAGTCGATAATGAATTAAAGAGCAAAATATTGCTTACAGTTTTTAATACTATCTATTTAATAGTATCAAATAGAAATTGTGAGTTCTTAGGATGCTTCTGTGGTCATATTTTTTCTTTCTCGAATGAATTTTAATTCCAACTGTGTGTTTCCAAATAATAGTCCACTTCTTTAGCGACAAGGAAAAAAAATGGTGTCCAATTGCATCTATAGCTCGGTTTTCGGTATTATATTCCCATCCAACATCTTGATAATACTTCGTCAAGATGGCCACAAATAAAGCAGTGGACTAAAAATAGAATCCGCTCATGCAAAATGTATATTAAATTGCCTTAAACTGAAAACAAATTAAAAAATCAACGTTAATTAAAGTTAAAAACTGTCTACAACAAATATTCCGCCTCCATTTAGTTGAAAATTTAAGTGAAAAAATTTATAACATAACATTTATTGAAGCAAAAAAATTATTTGAAACATATAAACTAGGTTGAACTTCGGTCAAACTATCATCAAATATGACCTGAAAAAAGAATTTACAATGTGAGCAATAATTTAACAACTATCTAAAACAGGTAAATAGAGCAACAATTTAGTTTAAGATTGACGATGAAGATAAGATGACAACAGTTTTGATCAAATTATATTAAAAATGCAATAAGAGAATTTGTTCGCAAAAATCAAAATGTTTTACTAATACTAATGAAAACTTTTTACTATGATTTATTCGAAATTTTTTTTTTAATTATGTCACAAAGAAAAAATGAATAAAAATAGTGATAAATAAAAATGAGATACATAAATGTAATGGTTTATAAGCACAATGATACAAAAAGTGTGATGAAATAAAAAGTTTAATGATATAAGTAAATGCAATGATAATAAAATAGATATTAATCTTTAAGAAACTACTTGGAGAGTTATTTATCGCTTTCAGAATTAGACATGATGGCGTCATATTGCCAAAGCTATGACGAATCAATTCCAAATTTAATTTAAAAATATTAGGTGAATTTCGAATAAATTTCTTCGAAGTGCTCACCATGATTATGATGTCAAATTTCACACTTCTGCGCCTTTCATTTTTTTGTGCTACATCGCAGAAATACTTATCCTTTTATTAGTATAGTTTGAATGTCAAACAATTCGACTTAATGTTTTTTTTTAAACATTATTTTTATCTGTGGTGTCCTTTCGTTAAATTGTAGCATCTAATTTAGTTTCTTTTAAACCAGTACATTTTATGTTTTCCCTATTCTAGGATAGTGCTTTTTTTGTTAAATCAAATTGATGTTTTAAGATACTTATCATTATTCTTCTACTTTTTTAGAGTTTAAGCAGTTTCTAAAAGAACGAACTGAGCAATTTCAACAAGAACAGCTGTTTTGTGTATGGTTCTTTTACGAACCACTCATATGTTTCGTCAAAGCCGAAGCTGTAAAGGTTTGTAATGGATTCGTTGTAGCATACAAACCCAAGAGCCAAAATATTATGAACACCTACTGAATAACACGCTACACCCCTTTCTGCCTTCAAAATAGCAGCAACTCGCCTTGGCATAGATGCCACAAGTTCTTAGTAGATGACTAGAGACAGGTTGTACCAATTGTCTAGGCACGTGTCTATCACTTGCAGTCGAGACATTTCGACATGAATATGTTCGATCTCTGAACTGCCTTTCTGTGAAAACCCGAATGTGCTCTATCAGACAAAGATTCACCGAGTTGGGTGCCGAGGATATTAATTAGAATTCATCTTTAAGCTCCTCACAAACCCTTCTAACTCAACTCTAGCTTTTTGACATGGGACTCTGTCTACGGGAAGATTCCATTTCCAGTTGGGAAAACAGACGCTATATAAGGGTGCAACTGATCCCCAATTATACTCAGATTGTCAAAAACCTTCACTACCCCTTCTACCAGAACTAAGGACACCAGACTCACCCATGACACCGTTCTCTGAAGCGCTAATACGGCCATCACCAGTCTGTGTACATGGGCGGAGTAATTGTTCGACTGTACGGAAGACAGCATACCCTAACACGATGAATGACGTCACGAATGAGAAATCATTGATTCATCTAACCAGACTACCACGTCATCAAGTTGAGTGAATTAAAAAAATATGCATGAGTGTATCAGTGTGAACACGCGGTAGAAATTAACTTCTTTGGCTTATATGTAATAAATTGTAAAATTAAGTTTTATTTTAAAGTAATCTTATATATAATTAACAAATTTATTATTATCATTTTTATGTAAAACTGTATTTAAAAATAGAATTATAAAATTTTATTTTAAAGTAATCTTATATATAATTAACAAATTTATTATTATCATTTTTATGTAAAACTGTATTTAAAAATAGTTAGGATGGAAAAGGTATAAGTATAAACAAAATTTTCATTTTCAATACATAATTTTACTAAAAAAATTTTTACTGAATACATTTATAGAAAAGCATCATTATTATTATTCTATTTCCATTATTCTTATGGAATTCCATTATTCTTATGTACATACTTTTGTTATCAAAAGCTTGTGGTAACTAAAATAAAAATTGTAGGTTTTGCACTCAATATCATTTAAGAATCTCGAAAACACTGCATTAATCGTATTATTTGATTTTGTCGTTGATATTATTCTCTTATTTTGTAAAGATAAGGCGAATTGTCTTTTAAAAATTTAATCAATTGTAGAGATTTGTCTAAAGCAAAATTGACATTAAAATCTCCACTTAAAATCATAGATATTTTGTCATAATTTTTATTAAGCAAAACAGAACCTCTTGATATGTATGGTGATAATGATCGATGAAGGAACTCTATAATGTCATCCAATTTTTTGTTAGGAGTTATTTATACTGCAGCAATTATAATTTTTGGTCCATTATCTTTTCCGCATTCAGCCAAGTACAAATCCCTCACTGAAGATTGTATGGTACCATAAATATCGGATTGACTGACAAAAAAATCCATGGATGGATTAAAATGCTAACAACGTCGCCAGAATTTTGATATATCGCAACTCCTCAATCTCTCATATTTTTCGTCGTTTATACTTCACAATGCAGTTGAAATTAGGAATAGATATATCACTTTCACTGTCCAGCTAAGTTTCTGATAAAACTAAGATATTTGAAATTGTTACTACTGAATCTTTTAAGTGTACAGCTTGAGCTCTAAGACATAGGCAATTAAAAGTAAAAATCGACAAGCCTTGTATGTTCTTTATGAAATTAATCAAAATCTCGCATACGCTCAGCTGGCGTTTTTTTACGTGCCGCTTTGATATCTTGACAAGTTAATCCGACAAATTCAAGCGAACTATTTAAATTGTCATCAGCTAGTAAATTTTCATCTTCTTGAAGATGAACAACTGAAAGGGAATCACTAGTTGATTGAATGGGAGCTTTTTTCCGAGCTCTGTACTCTCGCATACGCTCAGCTGGCGTTTCTTTTACCTTCGAGGTTCTTTTGCTGCGCTTTTGTAATATCTGATGCCTTGTCTGGATCAAGAATCTGACTGACTTGAGAATAATGATGGTGATAAACATCGATTGGAACGATTACAACGTGTTTATGACTATTTTTTTTATTTGGAATAGCATTCTCAGTAGATTCTGCCCTTGTAAAATCTGGAAATTAATTAATTGCATTACAGTTCATTATATAGGCCATAATACTTTTTTTGTAGAACTTTCAATTTAAAATTTAGAATTAAACAATCTACTGATTTAAATCTACTTCGATATTTTTTATGAAATGTGTGCAATCATACCTATATATAAAAATTAACATTTATGAACTAAGGGACAATCTATTTCATCGAGATTAAAATTCTTATTTGTAATTTTTTTCGAATGAAATTAATAGTTATTTCACATTTATAACATTAATATTTGATGTAAATTATTTTCATTTGTCTAAGATAAATTGATCGCTCAGTGTGTAAATAAAAAATCATAATTTAGTAATACTTATAGTAGATGAACGGGTTAAGATAACTAAATTAAAATTTTATCCACTTCTTATCATGTTTTCGATATATTGTCTTTTAACTAATAACTTTCACTGTCAATGTTTATACATATATACTTATTATAGTTTACTCATATACAGCGAATAAGATGAAAAGATTTTAAAATACAAATTAAAGAAGCTCTATATAACACGTTCATAAAATGTCACAGTTACAGGTTTTGTAAATTAAAAATCTCGGGGAAAAAATTCACATTTGAAAAATAATTAATAAAATTAATGATCCTTTACTAACTTACATGCGTTTGAAAATTAATCAGCAAAATTGAATCAATTATTTCTCTAATTATTTCTCGCCTTATGTCACCTACCTTACGTCATCGCGTAGCGAAAATATTTCCCTACCATGCCATAAGAAGATAACTTCAGAAATGTGGAGGTGTTCATAATGTTTTGGCTTGACAGTATATGTTGAGCAATAGCCTATAAATATTCCACAAATATAATTGGTTTATAAAACTTCTGTTTTATTATCTGCTTCCTCTTACACTATGTATAAATCTCACGCACACCCAACTCCTTCTTATATGATTTCTTTATATAACTTCTTCATTTCTTTATGTATTTCTTTATCAAAATACAACTTTTTTTAATACGGTTTCTTTATACATGGAACATGGAATATATTATGGAATGCAGGTACACTTACTGGATGAAATTTTTTTTTGGATACTCGTACAGTGGGTATGATACATCCAATTAATGAAGAAAACTATTTAGATCCATCTGTAGAAGAAAATAAATGAATTTATAACAAGAGCTACTGGCTGGGTGGCGTAGTTGGTCGCTGACCTTGAACGCCTAAGATTGCGGTTCGACCCTGGACCAAAGTCGATGGATTTTCATGATGCAGAAAATCGACAGTGTCTTTGTCGTATGATCATATGGCATTTTAATGATTCCTAGAGTGCTTATTTGACTTAGGTGCTCTCGGCAAATTTAAATTCCTGGTACCATTTCACATCGTCAAAGCTCAGGTGCCTTTGTGTAAGGAGGAAGCTGAGCGTCTAAATAACCTTGAGGCTTTTGGTATTCACTTGTATGGTACCGCACTGAAAAGTGATTCCAGCTTCAAGGGAATGTTCTAGGTCTGCAATGGCAAATACAAATCCATACCCCATTGGTAATAAAAAATAATCAAGAAGTATGTATTTGTTTTATTATTTTTAATGTACAATTTGTATTCTTTCTAGAAATAATATGCACGAATTTCAAGCTTTAGATATTTTAGTTATTAATTAAATCATTTATGAGTCTAATAATCATGTTAAATGCATAAATATGTAATATAAATATTAAATTATCAAGGTATATATATATAGCTGTTTCTATGAAATGCAACACCATGAAGTAATCATCAAAATTAAATGAACCTTTTAGCAAATATCAATTAAAGGATGTTACGTAAAATTGTAAAAAAAGAGACACCACGCATGCGTGGCGTGCGCGGTGGCCTCTGAACTGATCCTGAATGCGTATAAATAGAGGGCTGTAGCGGGACGTTGAAAATAATGATTATTTGTTAATGATGAACATTTAGTGAGACCTACGTATGCCTCTACGACGAAATAAGGAGAAATTCCAACAATTTACGGAGGATTATCGGCCTTCGAGAAGGGGGATTTTCCTATCAGGCAATAGGAGCTCAAGTGCAGCGGAACAGTTCTACAGTGATGCAAGTTTGGAAGCAGTAGACTGACGAGCACCGAACAAATACAAAAAATGGCAGAGGAACACGGAAGGTGACGTCAGCTCGTGACAATTGACACCTGCGCCGCATGGCGGTGAATGACCGTACAGCTTCCTCCAGGCATTTGGTAGTACGTTGGTCTACTGCTACAGGTATACTAATGTCGGCTAAGTCAATTCGTCGACGTCTGCTGCACCGTGAATTGTGTTCAAGGGTGCCTTTATACAGGATACCCCTCAGGGCAAATCATCGACGGCTGCGTCTTCAGTGGGCTCTTGAGCTCAGAGGCTGGCAAGATGATTAGCACTACGTTGTCTTTTCAGATGAATCACGCTTCAATTTTGGGGCCATAATGGTCGCATTCATGTCAGACGCTATGCTGGTGAACGTTGCTTACGAGAGTGCATTATTGAATGACATAGTGACCTAACGCCCGGAGTTATGGTTTGGGATGCAATTTCATATCATGGACGATCCAATTTGCTACGAATTGAGGGTAATCTCAATAGTATCCGTGAAGTGCTACAGCCCAAAGTCGTTCCCTTCCTTCAAGGCATCCCTAGAGCTATCTTTCAGCCTTATAACGCCCACCCTGATGTGGCAAAGACTGTTCTGTTCAGCCCGACACATGCAACTTCTTCCTTAGCCTGCTTATTCGCCGGATATGTCACCTATTGAGCCCGTGTGGGATTTGGTTGGTTGGTGTCTCGCTCTTGATCCGCGCCCTGTAGCTTCAAAAGACGAACTTTTGCAGCGCATACAAGCAATGTGGAATTCTCTTCCACAAGCAGTCATTTAAAATCTGTTTTACTCCATGCCATGTCATATAGCAGCACTTATTATAGCGCGTGGTGGCTACATCAAATACTGATTTTGGACACTTAATAATGTTTTTTGCTTTGAAAATTTCGTCATTTATTTGTATTAATACAAGTCGTTAGTGCATTAAATTTCATTAAATTTAGACGATTCCTTCATGGTGTTGCATTTTTTATAAACAGCAGTTTATATATATATTGTTACGTAGATCGGGGTTCGAGGATTTTATGCAAAATCAGTCGTAAATAACAAGGCAATTCCTTAAGAGCGATGAGTATTTATCGGCGTAAATCAATCCTTGAAAATACAGGATTAAACAGCAAAATTCGCAGAATAATTAACAGAAGGATTTCACACCTTCAACAGCACTCAGACACAATAAGCAGTGTCTAAAATTCACGTATGTAGATAACTATTCACAAGCACAGCCGAGCTTATCAAATTCAAGGCAAGTCTTCTAATCGCTAATCAAAACAGTGCTCACTACTCGCTGGTTAAAATCAGACTCGCTTTTCGCTGGCTGAATCCAGACTCGCTACTCCCTGGCTGAAACCCCCTGACTCTTGCGGCGAGTATTACTCTATTTATAGCAGAGGCCGAAAGTTCCGGAAAGATGCACTCGCGCCACAGATCGTGAAATTAGTGGATTTCTCTACTAATTTCTAGAAGAATCCAGAGGGTTCCGAACTCGCCAACATGGTCGCCAACCTCGTCATCAAAAGTGATACCAACTTGGCTCTATCGCCAATATTGCGCCAAATTCCCATTGAATCGCCATTATAACGTAAGGGACAGCGTTGCTTCTGAATATTACAATTTTAGCATAAAGTAATATAAATACATTGCACATCCAAATACAAATTATTTACTTTATTTTATACAAAATTCGTAACACTGCCCCCTCCTCAAAGACTGCACGTCCCGGGCAGTACAATCCCTGAGTAAGAGGCATCTATTCACAGACATATTCTACTCACATAGTAATCGAATATAAAGTAACAAATACTCAAAAGCACATACAAAGCAAATAAATTCAAAATACAAACTTAAATTACAACACTAAAATAAAACTAAGGGATTGGAAAAGAGAAACACAATTTACATTATTTACAAAATAGTTAGTGACCATGGTCTGATGTTAAGGATCTTAGTCTCCTTGGCCAAGGTAAGGGCCTAGCCTATTATAATATATTACCTTCGGTTTTGTGTGTGGTGATTTCTGTATCCGAACCACAAAGTCATTCAGTCTTTTTAGGACGCTGTAAGGACCTTCCCAGTTGGTCTGCAGCTTCGGAGAGAGTCCTTTGCGACGTTTCGGACTCCATAACCACACTTTGTCACCTTCGTGGAAGTCGTGTCCGGTTGCTCTTGCGTCGTATCGGGTCTTCATCTTCTCTGAAGCCATGCCGATTCTTTCCCTAGCCAAATGATGCATTTCCTACATACATGCCTGGAGTTTCTCGACATACTCCTCAGGCGCCAAAGGAGCATCTGGTGGCCGGCTGAACAAGAGATCTGCAGACAAACGAAGATCACGTCCAAAGAGCATCTGGGATGGGGAATAGCCAGTGGTCTCGTGGACGGCACTTCTGTAGGCAAGTAGGAAAAGAGGCAGTTTCTTGTCCCAGTCCTGTTGATTACTGGATACCAGGAGAGAGAGGCTGTTCAGGATGGTCCGATTGAACCTCTCTACCATTCCGTCAGACTGAGGATGTAAAGCTGCTGTCCGGGTTTTGTCAATGCCGAGTATCTCATACAGTCTCTTGCAAACTGCAGAATCGAAGTTCCTTCCCTGATCGGAGTGCAGTTGTAGGGGAACTCCATATCTTGAGATCCAGTGTTGCACTAGAACCTCTGCAACAGTCGGGGCCTCTTTGTCGGATATAGGATAGGCTTCAGGCCACTTAGTGAAGTAGTCCATGATAACCGGGATGTTGTTGTTGCAATCTGATGATCTCGGAAGTGGGCCTAAGATGTCGAAAGCTATTCGTTCGAAAGGCGTTCCCACATTATACAGCTGGAGTCGTCATCTGGTGCGTTTTCTTGGACCTTTACGTGCAGCACAGGGATCACATGTGCGACACCACTTCTCAACGTCACTCCGCACATTGTTCCAGTAGAAGCGCTCTCGGACTTTTTGTAAGGTCTTCATAACACAAAAATGACCACCAGTTGGACTGCCATGGAGTTCGTTTAGGACTGTCTATATTCTTGTCTTTGGGAGTATTAACTGCCACCTGAATGCTTTTCCGTCGTCAGACTCCCACTTTCGATATAAAACACCATTTCTCAGGTGCAGAGAGCCCCAAAGTGCCCAGTAACGCTTCGTTGTAGGATGGAAAGAGGCGATGTCTTGCCAGCTGGGCTTTTCATCAGATGACTCTTTGAATTCTATTACTGGTTTAATTTCAGGATCAGCCAGTTGATCGTTTCGGACGCTCTCCATGGGTCCAATTCCGATGTTGATGGCGTGGTAACTTGGCGAACTACTGTATCTATTGCGCCAAATTTCTTTCCGACTCTCGAGCAGTATTTACTATTATCTGGTCTTCTCAGAGGGACGTCTTCATTTCCCTTTTCGGATCCTTTTCGGTTTCTACACACTTTCTTAGGCTCGATTACAGTTGCACGGTGAGGATCTTCCTGATTTACTCGAGGGCAGTTACTTCTTATATGTCCTGCTCCACCGCATCCCCAGCACTTGGTGCTGCAATCTTCCTGATTTGTTCGAGGGCAGCTACTTCTGATGTGCCCTGCTCCACCACACCCATAGCATGTGATGCTACGTCTCCTCTGTTTCTGACGTTGGGCCATTAAATTTCGAATTTCCTCTTTCAATTTCTTTATCTCCTTCATCCATGGAGATTCACATGATGCATCTGTATTTACTTTAATCCCTCGGATAGAATGGCGGTCCCTGGGACTGGCTTCAGTGGCGGCCTCCAATTTCAGGGCATATAACAGGGCAGATTTTAGATCTTGGATATCTGCCATTCTTACAGCCCTCTGGATTTCTTCATCTTTCAGTCCGTCGACGAAATACTGGAGAGAAATCATTTCTTGCACATTTACTGAGAAATCCAAGAAAGCTACGTTGGCGAGCCTTTTTATTTCGAAGGCAAATGCTTGCAAATTTTCTCCGGTTTTCTGGATTCTTGTTTTCAACCGCAGGCGAGCGTAGTCTTTTGAGTATTTCTGTCCGAACCGAAGATCCAGAGCATTATAGAGGGAGTTGAAATTAAGCCTCTCTGTGTCAGGAAGAGTCTGCAATATTTCTGCCGCTTCTCCTCTAAGGGATGCTGCTAGTTGACACGCCTTGACCCTTTCAGTCCATCCGTTGGCATCAGAAATAATAGAAAATTGAGTCTTATACACCTCCCAGTTGGTTTTTCCATGATAGGTGGACAGCTTTACTGACACTGGAGAAGCAGTCAGAGGTACTGGAGAAGCAGGCACAAACTTGCTTTCATTGTTCTTGTTTTCACAAGTTTGAAGTTTCTTTTCCAGATCTTCCATTCTTTGTGACATGAGGCTAAAATTGCCAGCCACTTCTTCAATTCTTCCTTCAACTTTCTTTTCTATCTTCTCTTCAACTACTGCGATCTCTTCTTTCATTTTTCCAGCTATTCTGTCTTCCACACTGTTGATTTTCTCTTCTAGAGAATTTTTCAGATCTTTTTGACACTTCTGTACGTTTTCCAGACCTTTCTGCATTTCTTGCTTAGTCTCTTCTTGGCTTTTCTGCATATCTTCCAGACATTTCTGCATTTCTTGTTGGCCTTTCTCCATTCTCTTTCTAGTCTCTTCTTGACTTTTCTGCATTTCTTGTTGACCTTTCTCCATTCTATTCTTTAACTCATTCTTTGTCTCATTTTGGCCACTTTTCAAGGCATTTATGCCTTCCAACAGAGCCTTCAGTTGCTCATCTATCGCTCTTGTTATTGGCATAAAATCCCGACTTCTGACACTAAATTGTTACGTAGATCGGGGTTCGAGGATTTTATGCAAAATCAGTCGTAAATAACAAGGCAATTCCTTAAGAGCGATGAGTATTTATTGTTGGAAATCAATCCTTGAAATACAGGATTCAACAGAAAAATTCGCAGAATAATTAACAGAAGGATTTCACACCTTCAACAGCACTCAGACACAATAAGCAGTGTCTAAAATTCACGTATGTAAATGACTATTCACAAGCACAGCCGAGGTTATCAAATTCAAGGCAAGTCTTCTAATCGCTAATCAAAACAGTGCTCACTACTCGCTAGTTAAAATCAGACTGACTGTTGCGACGAGTCTCTCCCTATTCATAGCAGAGGTCGAAATTTCTGGAAAGAGGCGTTCGTGCCACAGATCGTGAAATTAGTGGATTTCTCTACTAATTTCTAGAAGAATCCAGAGGGTCCCGAACTCGCCAATGTCGCCAAGTTGGTCGCCAATGTCGCTAAGTTGGTCGCCAAAGTCGCCAACTTGGTCACCAAAAATGATGCCAACTTGGCTCTATCGCCAATATTTCGCCAAGTTCCCATTGAATCGCCATTATAACGTAAGGGACGGCGTTGCTTGTGAATATTACAATTTTAACATTAAATAAATATAGCATAGAGTAATATAAAGGCATTGCACATCCAAATACAAATTATTTACATTATTTTATACAAAATTCGTAGCAATATACTAAGTGATGTAATATTAAATGCACATATACGTGTCAATGCGAATGTGCATGTATAAAAACTTCACACACCTCATTTTACATCGCTTTTTGTACTCGAGTTTTATAACAGAATAGCTCGTTAAGAAGAAATCTCATTTATATATAATTATCGCGAAAATAAATAACCTTCTTTCTCTGTATGGCCTAGTTTCTTCTCAGAATTATTAATTTATCTAAATTATAGCTAACTAAAAGCTGTGTTCGGGATATATGTGAGAGAGATTTTCCAGATTACACAAAATCATCTTAACATCAACATATTTGTCCAGAATGGTAGTCACAGTTTCGCGAAGCTTCAGTAATTAATTTCAGTTTTTATTTTTTGATGTTTATGAAATTGAAAATGGAAATAAAGTACACAAAAATCATTTATTTATAGAATATGTTCATCACAATAGATTAAACGTTTCGTGAAATTAGCATCCAAAAAGTGTTTGCTAATTATAGTTTATAAAAGAATTAATGAAATAATATAGATCATGTGCCATTTATTTCTACGATTATAAACTTTTCAAAACTAATAACTCTTTTTCTACAGCAATTGTTATCGAAAGGAAGGATAAAGAATGAAAAAAGCTGGCATTACGACTACATAAAGCTGTTATTGGGTGAAGGTCTTGTCACCAGGTACATTTTGGCTTTTAAAATAAACACTTTTAAATCAAACAGAGGGATTAACTTCAAACACAGTGTTGACGCTCAGTATTAAAAGAAATTTTTGATTAAATATTGTTCTAAAATCTTTATTACGAACAGTTACTATTTTTCTTTCCAATTATGCATACACTATTTTGGAGTAAGAGTTTATCTGAGTGAAAAATAATTTACATCAAAAATCATTAATAATTAGTCAAAATTGGCTCTTTCGCCATAAACCCCAAGGCTAACTCACTCTACAGAGTGAAAAGGTACGCTAGTCAAAAAATTATCTGAAATCAATTCTTTTCAGCAAGATGGGATAATATTTCGAATCATCCTTTATTTCTTTTATAATATGAAAAAAGTGTCCAAATGAAAATGTGCGAAACGACATTGGGGATATAATCAAAGTATACACCATATAGCCTGAGCACAACGATCCCATTGGTTAAACGAGTCGAAGGATTCCTTTTCCCTAGAATTCCTGTGGTCGTGATGAGACCCAGTCTTTCACAGCGTCCTGAAATTAGATTTACGCGGGCCTCAGCACGCAGCGCTTTTACCCAAGTTGGGCGAAACAGAATAACCATGAAGGAAATACAAACAAATCAAGTGGCCCCGGCATGGGGGGCGTAGGAAGTGGCTCCCAAGAAGAGGGACCCGCAGAGCGGACGAACCGGGGAGAAATATGGAGGAAGCGCAAGGAAGGAAAAACGGAGGATTGCGACAACAATCGAAGAAAAGGAGAGGTCTAAGTGACTGTTACCCTCTCACCACCTGTCAGGATGCAGCGGGAAACTAGTGTGAGAAGTTACAAGTGTATGAATGAGTTGTTTGTTGTGTTAGGGTGTTCACAGCGTCCTTGATTTCGTCGTCCGAATTGAGAAATTCCCCCTTCAGATATTTTTTTAGAGGACGAAACACATGGGAATCGCAGGGTTATATACACGAGCTGTAGAATGGAAGATAAAACTGCTCCCACTTAAACTTGGTGAGTTCCACACGTGTGACTCTGTAGGCGTGTAAACGCACGTTATCATGGGACAGAACTACACCCTCCATAAGCAGCTCCTGTCTTCTCTTCTTGAAGGACTTCCGCAAACTCACAGTACTAATCGGAGTTTTTTTTTGTGCTTGTGGAGTTCAACAAGTAGCGTTAATTGAACGGTGCTCTTTATATGAGCATCTACCCTTTCCTATACGTAAGCATAACCGCACATGCTTTGATCCAAGCCCGAGACTCCATTTGCTTTCCCCGATATCTCGTTATGTTGCGCTATTTATGTTGAGCTTATGTTGAGCTCATACGCTATTTTGAGGGGAGATTTCCGCTGAGTAAAAAAAACAATAATTTAAATTAAAAATGAATGAATTAATTAATTATTAGTCAAAATTGGCTCTTTAGCCATAAACCCTAACGCTCACTCACTCAGCTGAATGAAAAGATATGGAAGTCAAAAAAATTACTTGAAATCAATTATTTTCAGTAAGCGAAGATATTATTTCGAATTGTTCTTCGTTTCTTTTATATTATAAGAAAGGTGTTCAAGTGAAAAGGTGCAAAACGACACTGGGGATATATAAATTAAGACTTTATTCAAAGTATACACCGTAGACCTGAACACAACTATCCCATTGTTTAACGAGCCGAAGGATTCCTTTTTCCCAGAATTCCTGTTGCCGTATTAAGACCCAGTCCTACATAACGTCCTTGATTTTATCGTCCGAGTTGAACGGCTCCCCTTTCGGATGTTTCTTCCTGGGGACAAAACACAAGGAAATCGCAGCGTAACGTATACGGGCTGTAGAATGGAAGATAAAACTGCTCCTACATAAACTTGATGAGTTTCGCATGTGTGACTCTGGAGGCGTGTAGGCGCGCGTTACCATGGAACAGAACTACACCCTCCATAATCCTCTCCGATCTTCTCTTCTTGAAGGACCTCCGTAAGCTCACAGAGATATTGCTTTTTCTGTGCTTGAGGAATTCAACAAGTAGCGTTAATTGGACGGGGGGCTCTTTAAAAGAGTCTCTGCCCTTTCGTGCGCATAAGCATACCCACTCATGCTTTGATCCACGCCAAAGTTTCCATTCGCTTTCCCCGATATCTCGTTATGTTCTCCCATAGCTGTATAGGCAAATATTTTAACGGTTACATTGTTACTATGTTTCATACCTTTTCATTCGAACACCCCTTGTAGTTTTAAAGTCTTTATAATATCAGTGGCCTAACTAATTAACTAATTTCCCGTGAGAAATAATCTAAAACTAGAGACTGCCATGAATGCTTACAGTATAAGCCTTATTTCCAAAATAAATGCTACTCTATGGGTTGTTACCCAAACTGTTGGCATATATTGCCGGGGAAAAAAAAACCTAAATTCAAGTGAAAAACACATAGACACACTTGACAACAGATTTTATGTAAAATGAGTCGTGGCCTCCATGGATTATTAGTTCTTGATTGAATAATAAATTAAACAGGGGGATTAAATGTGTCGTAGCCTTTCACTACCCCTATGATTATTAACTCCCCTTTGCATATTATCTAAATTTGGGTATGTTGGATTCATGATTAACGACTACTTAATGATGGGTGGCTTGGAGGCTGGAAGGCTTAGATGCTGATCAGGTTTTAAGATGGTCCCTAAGACACATGCAATTTGTGTGTATTCCCCTTGTTTCTTGTTGACAGGATGTTGTCGCATTCCTTAGTTGGGGGGGGGTCACAACGGCCGGTCAGCAAAGTTGAATGGACTCATAATTTGGAAGAGTCGTCGCGAAATTTGTAACTCTGCGCTTGGTTCCTGACCAATGGCTAGGCGGGACCAAAGGCCGTGCGGATGAAAAAGGGGGTAATTTGCCCCCACTTAAAAGGAGGAACCGGGACATTTCTCGGCAGAGATTGACAGAGATTTACAGAGATTTAGAGAGAGATTTTACAGATTAGCAGAAGACAGATTACCATGATTTCAGATTAAGAGAGTTGAATTTAGGCCGTCCAAGTACCACCCAGCTCCATGCCTCCGTTTCAGATAAGTGGAATGTTGTAGTAATTTTATTCATAGAATTTAATAGTGTATTTATTTTAACCTAGTAATGTTTTAAAATTAATAAACGAATTTGATCTAATTAAATTGAATTATTCATTTAATCTCATTGTTATTTAATTGAGTTTTAAAGTACTAACCACTAATATGATGCAGACATAAGTTAAATTAATCGAACCTGCGTAAGTCATAATATGTTAAATTAATGAAGTAATTGTAGCGCTGCATCATCTGGTGCCAAGTGACCAGGATTCGAGGAAATTTTTTTCCCCCTCTTTCGTTCACGCGTGAAATTTTTAGATGAATTTGGGCAACCGCTAATGTGTTGTGTTCGAATGTATAATAAATTTAAGATTGTTGTAATGTTGAATACATTGGCGTTAACTTTAAAGCAAATTAATTTTTCCTTGCAAGTTTAATTTTATTTTCCTCGGTAGATGAATAGTTGCAAATTTTTTTTTT
>BMAO01025470.1:0-167101 GCA_019973975.1 Trichonephila clavata | reverse complement strand
TTATATATAATATTATACTAGCTGTTACCCGCCCGCTTCGCTGGGTATTTCATGATGTTTTATAAATTTTTACTGCTTATATATATGTATAAATTATTGATATCTAAGTCCTAGCATTAAGAATTCGATTGAATTGAAAAATATACTTATACCTGTAACTGTCACCTGTTGATAAAAAAAAAGGGCAGAACTCATCTAATTTGTATTTTCTAAAAATCTCTAAAATTGAAGCATAGAATGATGTTTGCTCTTTCGTAACTCAAAAACCAAGTGGATTCCCGCAAAACCAATTTTCGGTGGATCTCTACTCCGTAAATTGAACATGCAAGCCAAATTTCAAGTCTAAATCTAACAGAAAAAACAAAAGTTTTACTATCAATATCCCCGTAATCCCGTTGAGAGCCGTTTTCCAAAATTACCGCTCTTAGCGGATTTCAATTCAACAAAAGAAAAATGCAAACCAAATTTCATTATTATAGTCCTTGTAGCTCGAAAAAAGTAATTTTTTTTGTCAATACGTCCCAGTAACCCCCTGCAACCCCCCAGAACTTGATTTGCTTAAAATTTATTCTTAGTGGATCCCTATTCAACAAAAGAAACATGCTTAACAAATTTCAAGTATATGGGTCTAACAATTAAAAACAGGAATTTTTTTCTGTAACTCCTCTTGACCCCTCGCAAACATCTTGGGGGTCAATTTTCATTTTACTCTTTGTTAGAGGAACTCTATTTCATGAAAGGAACATGCTACAATTTCAAGCAGGGTGATCAAATAGTTTAAAAATGGAAATATTTATCGATTACGCCTCTTAATCTCCCGAAATTAAACTTGGTAGTTGATATTTGCGAAACCCATTTTGTTGCGGTTCTCTACTTTACGAAAGAATCTGCTTATCAAATTTCAAGACTGTACGTCTAACAGTTTAAAATGGGATAATTGTCTATAACGCACTTGAGCCCCCGCAACGCCACTTCTGGGTCTGTTTTCACAAAACCATTTTGTAGGGGAATTGCACTCTATGAAAGGAATCTGCTTAGCAAAATTTGAAGACTGTGCGTCCAATTAATTAAAATGCAAAAAATTATCAATAACGCCCTTGAACCCCCGCAACACCACCTAGGGTCGATTTTCACAAAACACATTTTGCAGTGTATTTCTATCCTATGAGAGAATCTGCTAACCAAATTTCAAGACTGTGAGTCTAATAGTTTAAAAAAGAAATAATTATTTATATCTGCCCTTAACCCCCGCAACACCCCTTGGTGGTCAATTTTCTCCAAACTCTTTTTTGTTGCGGATATTTACTCCATGAAAGAAACATCCTACCAATTTTCAAGCAGGTAGGTCAAATAGTTTAAAAACGAAAATATTTATCTCTTACGCCACTTATTCCCTGAAACGCCACTTAGAGGTCTGTTTTCACAAAACTTCTTATAGCTGATCTCTACTCTATGAAAGAAATCTCTTTATCAAATATAAAGACTGTGCGTCTAATAGTTTAAAATGGAAATAATTATCTATAACGCCCCTTAAGTCCCTCTCAACGCCACTTGGGGACAATTTTCACGAAACCCATTTTTAGCGTATCTCTACCCTATGAGAGAATCTGCTTACTAAGTTTCAAGACTCTACGTCTAATAACTTAAAAATAGGATTTATAACGCCCTTAAACCCCCCGCAACACCCCTTGGGAGTCAATTTCCCAAACCCATTTTGTAGCGGATATTTACTCCAGGAAAGAAACTTACCTACCAATTTTCAAGCAGGTAGGTGAAGTAGTTTAAAAACGGATATATTTACCTATTACGCCTCTTAATCCCCCGCAACGCCACTTAGAAGTCTGTTTTCACAAAACCCGTTTTGTAACTGATCATTATTCTACGAAAGGAATCTATATATCAAATTTAAAGACAGTGCGTCAAATAGTTTAAAAATGGGAATATCTATAACGCCCCCTAAGCCCCTGCAACGCCACTTGGGGGTCGATTTTCACCAAACTCATTTTGTAGCGGATCTCTACTCTCTGAAAGGAATCCGCTTACCCAATTTCAAGATTGTACATCAAGTGGTTTAAACATGGAAACAATTATTATTAAAGCCCTTAACCCCTCGTAACACCCCTTGCGTTTCGAATTTCGGAAAATCCGTTCTTAGCTGATGTCTACTCTATCAAAGGAACATGTCTACCAAATTTCAAGTCTGTAGGTTGAATAGTTCCAGAGATTTCGTGATTAGTCAGTCAGTCAGTCAGTCAATCAGTCAGTCAGTCAGTCAGTCAGTCGCTTTTCTCCTTTATATATATAGATATATATATATATGTACTGTTAGCTCCCTTTTTTCTTCGCAAGGAATATTCACGTTTTATAGGTGTGCATATATGAACAATTTTTATCTTTTTTAATAATAGTTTGTTTGTTTTTTACTTTGGAGAGAGGGACGGCATTTTTCATTTCTGTCCGGGTCGACAAAATTGCTAGAGTTGGCCCTGACTTGATAAAAGAATAAAATAATATACTACGTATCCACAGCGTGATACATCGCCTTTGATACCTCCTAAAACACCGGGCAACAAAGATCCACTTTTTGTATGTAACAAGAAAACAGTTAGCTAATTATATTTTGAACAAGATTGAGGATGTGCATGTGGGATAGAATTGATATTAAAATATTTCCTTTTCGAATGGTTTTGTTGTTATAAGGTTTGTTCTTATGCTATTATATTGTCACATATGCACATGTCTTATGATTTCCTTCTGTATTTTGATTAGAGAGAGAGAGAGTAGAAGCGGAATACATCTTTCCATAAACCAGAACATAACCAAATTCATGTGAAGTACCAGTTTTAATGAACCTTATTTAGTAATAGGCAAATATAGATTTGAGGCTGTCAATTGTTTCAGATATTTAGGCTCTGAACTGAACACACTCAATGACATAATCCCAGAGGTTCTTAATAGAGTCACTGCCGGTAACAGATATTTTTATGGACTTCAAAACTATTTAAAATTTAATTTCATCTCAGCAGAAAAAACTAGTCATTTACAAATCATTGATAAGGTCCGTTCTCACATATACTGCAGAAACGTGGGCAATGACCGAGAGAGACAAGGAAACTCTTGCTGTATTTGAAAGAAGAGTCCTTAGAAGTATTTTTGGAGGTTTAAAATGTGATAATATTTGGAGAAAAAGAAACAACTTAAAAATTTATAAACTTTTAAAAGCACCAGATATCGTAAAATCCATTGTAATACAAAGGTTAAAATGGGCAGGACATCTGATAAGACTGGGTGACAATCGAGTCACAAAACAAGAACTATGTGACTAGACCATATGGAACTCGAAAAAGAGACAAAGACCAAGACTCAGGAGGATCGATTGCAAAGAAAAAAACCTGAAAACTGCTAATATCGCAAACTGGAATAGTTAGGCCAAGAACAGGATAGTCTGCAATGGAATTCTTAGGAAGGCCAAGGGCCACCCTTGGCTGTCGTGCCATTGAGGAACGAAGGAATATGTAGAGAGAGAGAGCAAAAAAATTAAATCACAAAATAGAACTCCAGAAACTGAAGGATTTTTCTTGCTATTTAATTTTTCTTTTGAGTATCATAAAGATTCTGGCAATAAACTGATAAAATATTTCTTTCACTGGCTTAATTGTAACATAATGTGCATTTCTCCTAGCAACTGAACTTCTTATACTCTTGCTTAATCAACTTTTAATCATTAAAAGAATCATTCATTGTTGATTTCATCATTAATTTTTAAAACAATGGAAATTTCCTAGGAATATTACGATTACAAAAAAATGTAAGTTTAATTTTAGGTTATAAATGCACTCTTTGATCAAGTTTCGAGGAAAAAGTAATTGCTACAATAGTTTCTAAAATATTAGAATAATAAATATTTAAAGGTATTGTTTCACCAAATATTTAATTCTTCGATATACATGTTTTGGTTACAACACTACTCAAAAAAAAAATTCTGCAAGATTCATTACTAGAAGGAACTAAAAAATATGGCTTATAAAAACGTAACATAAAATTAAATCCCATTCCTATTTGTACAAAGATGTTAATTAAAACTAAAGTAACAAAATACAAGAAAACACTAACTGGTCAGAATCTTGTAATTGTGAAATTATTTGTTAGAAAAATATGAAAAAAACAATAGTTATTATAACCACAAAAACCATTGAAGCCTTAAAAATAGCACGAAAATCAGAAAACATTCCAAAAATATCGCAAAAATAAAGCTTTTACAGTTTTATTTCAACTTTTAAGTACAAAAGTATTCATTAATTTAAATAAAATAATTCGATGTAAGAGAAGAATATTTGAGGTAATTTACTTCACATCTGTAGTTTAAATTCTTCTAAGTTTGTGTCAATTTTAATAGCTTATAAATTTAAATTCAAAAGTACTATAATTCATTTCTAAATTTTTATTTGTTCCCTTATTTTTCTTGAATCAGATTTTCTATACATTTATTGTCAACTTCTAAAAACAGCTTTAAAAGTTTCATTCACATATCTTATTCTGTTTATGCTCTAGATAAGAGGTTCCCAGGTGAAGCATTTAAGAAACACATGTTAATTTAAAATTTAAGTAGTGATACATAAAATAACTGATTAAAAAACAGATTTTTTTAATGATAAGGATGAATCTAGTGCTACAATAACAAGTTTTCAACATTTGTCATCAATCTAGTCAGGTTTAACCCTAAATTTCCTCGGTTAGTAGTGTCCAGCCGACAACCGCGCTGAAACTCCTCACTGGGAAAAACAATTAAAAACTTTCTTCAATACTCTATAATTCGAGATAAATAACAGTATGCCTCTTTAAAGCCAAAATTGCTGAGATCCATTTCTAAACTTTACTTTAAGATCTCCGTCACTTCCTGTTCCAATCAGTTCCTCTTGTAAAATGACATTTTTTTTTCAATGTGACCATAGGAATTCATTGCCTTCTATGGTAATTACCAAGTAAATGCATTCTCAAACCTAGTTTCAAAATCTGAATATAGGGAATTTAAAAGTGAAACGTAGGTTAAAACGTCATTTTCCTGGTAAATTGTCTGAGACAAATTGAGAAACTAGGAAAATTCTCTACGCCTAATATACTCCTTTAGCTTAATTCTGACAAGAAATTCTGTGTGAAATGATGGTCCTTGTTTTTTAATAAAATTTATGCTGTCATATAACTGCAAATTAGCCTCATTAAATTTTGTAAATAAATGTGTTAAATAGGTAAAATCTGGTTTCTATTTGGTTCAATTTTCCTTTAAAATTAAAATCACGATCTGGTTTAATGGGAACAACTATCGTAGACCCCTTCACATCTCATGGACACCCAAATTATTTTCTTGCTGTTGTAGACACCTGCATAGTCAAAATAGACCACTTTGGGAATCACTGCACGTTCAATTTACCCCATCCAACAAAGTTTTCCGCCTTCGATTCTAAGCCGCATCCGATTTTCAGTAGCAGCAACTTTGGAAAAAAAGTGCTGCCTAACGTCAAGACCCCTGAATTTACTTAATTCCTTTGGAGCGAGACGAATCACACAGCTTTGGTCAAATATCATTTTATCCATAAATTAAAATTAAAATCTTAACAACATTATTATGGTATTTATACTTCGCTGGAGAAAAGATCAAGTCCAGATTGTAGATCTACAATCTCGCAAAAGATCAGTCGTTGGTATGGCTGCCTAGCAGCCTCTGTCCATCCGTCTCGCAGAAGTCCTGATCGTAGTTCGCTGATCTCCCAGAAGAAGATTCTCTTCACCTTCCGAACCATCTCTTTACCCCCCCCCAAGTGGGCCTCTTTCATCTCCCCAATATTTTCTGATTGGCGAGGGCCATTGTTCTTCACCTAGCATCCTCTGTCTTGGTCCTAACAGCCATTGGTTCTTCCGGGACAGAACTCTGCCACGATTGAGATTATCTATGTCGCTGTACCTAGTAAACCATATGGCGGGTCTATAAATCAACTTGTTTTTTTTTACACTGGGACCACTCCTTGGTATTTCTCCCTCACAAAATGCTAACATTCCTTCCATTCAAGCACATTGTGGCCACATGTGAGAGGGAATCAAAGTATGGATTAGCCGTCAAAACACTTTTGTACCTTCTATAAATCGTTGTCGTGAAGATAAGTCATCTGGTGTATCTATTCACCACTGGGTATCGGAGAATAAAAAGTGTGGTAACATTAAACGCAGTTCAAGAGTCGGCTGAGCATCTGTTTCACCCCAAGTCTTTAAAAATGACAATAGGGGTAGTAAACGTCGTCTAACGAGGCGACGCTAGAATGGCTTGCATTAGAATAAATACGGTATAATGGAAGTAAAAATTCTTAAAATATTTAATCATTCCGAAAAAAAAGTAATTTTCATTTAGTATACGATCTTATTTAGTAATTAAACGACGGACAAAAAAAATTCAATTTTGTTATTAGAGTATTCGTAATAAACGAAATTTTTAAAAATTGTAGATTTTAGAAAGTAAGAAATGATACAAACTTTATTGTTGTATTTTTATCAAGTTCAAATTTAGCAATTCTGAATTGAAATTATGTTTATAAACAAACGGTGAATATATTGTACTAATTCGATGGCATTTAATGATAATACTGAAGTGATGGCAAAACTCTTGAATAAGGTTTACTTAAAATCTAATAATTTACAATAGGATGTATGAAGTAGAATATCAGTTTGGTTAAATTTAAAAATGTCCTTTCTGACCTCTGAAACATGTACACTTGTTATTCTGCACCCACTCATCACGCGTGTACATATCCATTCATTATTACACGGCCCACTATATTTATAAATTTAATATTCAAAATCTCAGCATTCTCTTTGCTCTGGCTCAGAACCCGCAACCTTCGCATACATAAGCACTTTTACCACTAGACAAAAGTGATCACTCCTGCCCAAAGGCTGTTACTGGCTTATTCAGATGCCGCCACAGTCACAGTGCCCTCTTTAACGTTCTCCACAATAAATATTAAATTATTTGAATCATTCGCATTCCTGAAATCTGAGGGGAACAACCATCAGTTTTTATCCATATTCGTAAATTCTACTTAAAAGAATAAAATTATTTAACTGTCCTCTTATTTTTAGTTTGTTTGCTAAGAAAGTATTCCTTCGATTTCAATCTAAAAAGCCTCAAGGTGAGCCTCACCATAAGTCCTGATCATACTCTGCTCTTATTTGAATTGGCTATTTTATTAATCAATTATCTTTTCATTATTTTTTCCTCAAGGAATTGTCGTAATTTTTTTTAATTGTTCCATCATTTTCTTATAAAAGCCATATGATAATGCTGTTAGGCCTTATGATGAATTGCTATACTTTAAATTTAAACTAACTCAATACTTCTTCAGTTTTTAGAGGATGAAAATTAAATTTCTAATTAGAAATTCAAAAATTTATTTTAATATAACACAGATTTACGAAGAAAAAACCGGTATTTAGAACTTTTTCTATTCAGGAATTTATTCTGATGAAATGGCAACAAGTGGGATAATTTTCGCAATTCTTGGTATCAATGTCGTATTAACTGGATCCGTCGCATTTGTCACGCGCGAAAGCGATTTATATTTAACCCTAATTTTTAAATATTTACCGATTATTGATTTGTTTATTTATTCTGTTTCGGCTCCGATCATAGTGGGAAAACTATGGAAGATCCTACGCAACAGTGTTTGACAGCCGCTGTTCAGTTAGAAGTGAGTAATGCTCCTTGGAGTTACCGTAGTCAATTCGATCCTGTTGCCCATGGATTAGACGCTAATTTCCGACTAACAAAATTTTCCGAAATGAGAGGATGAGGGTGTAAAGTCCCCCAAGAGACTTTGCATAAGCTCTTGGAGGGACTAGATCAAGATGGTTTTCTTCATGAAGTCGATGAGCAAGCACATTTTATGCAGATGCCTATTACCAGAATCGGTATTGGTATGGATTGTAGTGTCACTCCTTTGAGGCATGGTGGCTTATCGCTCGTCCAAACAACAGACTTTTTTTACCCTCTATGTGATGATCCTTATTTAATGGGTAGGATAACTTGTGCAAACGTGCTTAGTGACTTGTATGCTATGGGTGTTACAGAATGTGACAACATGCTGATGCTTCTGGCGGTTAGTAGCAAAATGACTGGAGTGGAAAGAGATGTAGTAATCCCTATTTTAATGAGAGGCTTCAAAGATTGCGCTTATGAAGCAGGAACACGAATTACAGGTGGACAGACTATTCTAAATCCATGGTTAACTATTGGTGGTGTTGCTACAACTGTTTGTCAACAAAATGAATTCATAGTTCCTGACAATGCTGTAGTTGGAGATGTCTTGGTCCTTACAAAGCCTCTCGGTACCCAGGTTGCTGTAAGCGCCTACCAGTGGCTCGATGTACCAGAAAGATGGAATCGAATCAAATTGGTGATTACTCAAAGTGATGTACAGAAAGCGTATCAGAGAGCTGTTGATGTGATGTCAAGGCTCAACAGAATTGCTTCCCGCCTTATGCACAAATACAATGCTCATGGAGCCACAGATGTTACAGGATTTGGATTATTAGGACATGCTGAGAACCTGGCCAAAATACAGAAAAATGAGGTTAGCTTTGTCATCCACAATCTTCCAGTCATTGCTAAGATGGCAGCTGTGGCGAAGGCTTGCGGCAATACATTTCAACTACTTCAAGGTCGTTCTGTGGAAACGTCTGGTGGTCTACTGATCTGCCTTCCTCGTGAACAAGCTGCTGCCTACTGCAAAGATATTGAAAAACAAGAAGGCTTCCAATCTTGGATCATTGGAATCGTTGAGAAAGGTGATCGCACAGCTAGAATAATTGATCGACCAAGAGTGATTGAAGTTCCAGCAAAAGATAAGGATGGTGAGCTTTGGTAGAACCCTCATGGTAGATGCCCATCTAGTGATCATTCCATGTTTAAATGTCTGATAATTGCGAATGCTTTACAGAATTAGGAATCCAGTCTGGAATGTAATTTTACATTCTCAGAATGGTGGATGTTGACTGTATAGCATTCTACATTATCATTTTTCTTAAAAAAGGGCATTTGGAATATCTTGATTCTTGTATTAAACACTGTATAGAATTATGATTCCGTTCTAGACAACCTTAATTGAACTGGAATGGAGGATGTTTTCTGTATTGTGATTTTACTCTTATCAGTTATAATAAATGCTAATTTAAAATCAGTTGCAAAAAAAATGTGTGTTCGTATGTATTGTCTTTTAACTTGTATTTAGTATTTATATTAAAATTTTCATGTATGTATGATGAATTGCATGGTGTTTTGTTTTTACAAAGAAAGACATGATATAGAACCTGGTTTGAACAGATATTCGAAGGGGGGATCTTTTTCTTTTCAAAATTTTGTTCCCAATATAGAGAAAGTAATGTGCTTGATAAATTTCTTTAATGGCCCTAACTAATTGTAAAAATTTTCTAGAAAAGACATAAGTTAAACGATGAAATTATCCCTTGAAATACATCTAAATTTTGGTTTTTGAAACAAAAAAAAAATATTCTTATTTTCTAATAAATGTAAAGTTATTTGAAAATTTCAAAAGGTTTATTCTATGTTTTCATGCAATTGAATCTTAATGTGTTCTATCTCCTAAAGTTTTTACCTTATACCTCAAATATTTGCTGTTTGTGCTTAAAAACTTTTTAAAATTTAATACAGCTGTTATATCTTATATTTTCAATCTGATGTGTCAAATATCTACCTATTTGAAAGTTTTTATTGAAGCAAATGTTGATATATATATTTTTTAAATGATAGAAATCAAATTACTATTCAATCTTTTAAAGTGTGAACTTAAGGTTGAAACTAATATTTGAGTAAAATTGACTTGTTTCTAATCAAACAGCAAAAGTATTTGGATTCAGGAAAATAAATTATAAATTGTATGCTGTACTTTTTTAATGTTTAATTAGTGACACATACTGAAGTGTCATTGATTTTTTGTATTAATTGTTAACTTTTTAAAAATCTTGCGATCGTCAAGATACAGTAATTATCTAAGTTTACAAGTATTATTGTGATATTTGTCAAATGATTAAGGACTTAAAAACATGAATTATTTAAAATAATTTCAAGTTCAAAAATAACTGACAATTGCTAATTTGTGAATTTTTTTTTTTCAATTATGTTCAAAGTATTATGTTTGACTATTAAATGTATGGATTTTTTTCCTGTACAAAACATATTGCTGAATTAGCATTCATCTTCATTTCTAATCAGTTAATATTCCTTGAAACTTTGAAAATTAACATTAATCCTCAAAAAATTCTTGTTAGTATAATTTGGGGTATTTTTTGATTTAAAAAAAAAACCCAAGAATTAATAACATTATCCAACACTGGCATTTTTTCTTGTTATTTTCGTCTTTTGTTTGGCTCGTAATTTATTTTGAAAGAAAACGAACTTGAGTTCTATTTTATGCTATATTGTGTGGATGTAATAAAATAATTGTATATGAAATAATGTCTTTTTTCCCCCTTCCATATGCATACAATCAATTTTTATCGTTTGAACCAATTTGAATACTTGGAGATAATGCTGTCTTTGAAAACAGATGTTTTTTGTACAATACTGATATTAAAATACATAACTGAAGGGCAGTGGTATACACAAGGGGAGGAAGAGCCTTCCCATTGCTCTTGATTATCGTTTTTTATATTGATTTTCATCTTATGTAAAAATTACGTTAAATAATTTCAAACAAATGTAACAATAAGATGACATCAAAACATGATTCCTCACCATTTTCATTTGAATATTATTTGTCCTACAGTGATAAATTTTATCCTCATATTAAAAGACTTAAAAAGTTTTTGCACTTTTCCTGTAACAAATTACACCAGTGAGAGATATTTGTTTCAACTTTGAAATGGCTAAAAACATAAGTACTGTGCATTATGAATGTTGAACCCTTTATCTACCGATGGTACTTATAAGTACCACTCACTTTAAAATTACATAGAATAACCATTTTTATGAATACTCTGACGGTACTTAACATTAATATTCTTTTTAATCCACTCTTCCAAGATATAGGGCAGCACGGGTTCCATGATGAGTATTTTAGCAGAGAAGGCGAATAGTTTAGTTGCAGAAATTGCGTTTTCAGCTGACGTTTTGATCGCATTGCGAAGTTTGTCACTTTTGTTCCGAAAAAGTAGTTAATGTCAAAAGGTAAATGTCTTTTTTGTTTGTTTGTTAATGAAGACCTTAGAAAATGATTTGACTATTTTAAGTGAACAGTGTATATAATTAATTTTACAGTTGAATATCTTTAATTAATTAATTAGCTATAACGGATTAAATTTTGAAAAGTTGAGATTTTGTTAATGTATATCTCTTAATTTTCAGTGTAGTGATTCGAAAAAAATATTGCATGAAAAAAACTGCAGTAAATCATAATGCAGTAGTTAAAGTGTTAAATGGTCTTGCATTGCTGAATTCAAGCACCATCACTCCTGAGGAACATACAAATGAAATCATGAAAAAACCACGAACATTTCATTTTATTTTGTGATTGTTTGTAAGCACACTGGGGACTGTAAATGAAAACACTGTAATCATCAAGTTTTTAGTTTTGTAATTACAGATTAAAGTGAGATTTTTATTCTTACATGCCTTGGTTCTTCTATAATGATGGATTTGCTTTACTGTTTTTATTTTTGAATTATCACAAAATTAAATACATAAATTCTTGTGCTTTCTAGAAATGTATTGTTAATTAGTGCTAATTATTTCTTCAATAATTTTATTTTTTACTTTTTTTTGTTTTTGACAATTGATATAATCAAAAATATGTTTTGCTTCATTTTTGGATATACTACAAGAAAGAATGGTGAACTTTCAACCCTCGACCCCTCCTTGAAAAATTCCTGTGTGTGCAACTACTGAAAGGGATACAATGATCAAAATACTTTTACATCAGCTCTGGTAGTGGTATTCTATCAGTTGATGCTCTTGACTTTAATACTGATTGGTTTTATTTTTTTCACTAACGTAAATTATCAAAAACATAGGCTGGATTTTTTTTTTTTTCTTTCATGGTAGGTCTTTTTCGATTGGATGTATTTTGTATTGTTTCTTTTTTCATAAAATTATCACCTCAAGTCTATTTTTTAGTTTTGTTATAAATTGCATTTAAATATTGCTGAATTTTCAATTGTTGTGTGAAAATTATTTCAAGTATTCTAATATAATCTGAAAATTACCTTTTCTTTTTTTTTTTATGCATTTTGTAAGCATCCTGTTGTCAAACTCAAGTGTGGAACATGAAATGGCAATTTCAGTCTAACGATTATTTATAAAGCATTTGATTTTAAAAGAAAACAAAAGCCGCCCTGATTTTAATTGATAAGAATATAATGGAATTTTTCATAGAAAAACTTAAATAGTTCTTTTTGACATGCAATTGAATAAAGACTATGTTCAAATGAATTTAACTTATTGGTAGGACCAAAAATTTAATTTAAACAAAATCATTGTGTATATTAAACTTATTTTACAAATGCATCAATTAATAAATATTACATTCATAAACTTTTATCATACATGTAATTCTTTCTGTTGTGAAAAACCATTATTATTACTGGAAGTGTGGTTTGAGGTGGAGAATCAAGGGAGTGTTTTATGTAAACCAGAGAACACCCTGCTCTCTTCTCCAGAAACCTGTTCTTTACTGCTCTGAAATGTTTTCTGTTGCTGTCAAGACCAAACAATTATTTTTGTACATTTGTTGCTCTTTTTGAAGCTATCCTTTAAAATTATATAGTAATTTCTTATTCTATATTATGCCATGTGAAATAGAAGTTCAATTTACATGAAGTATATACGTGTTAGTGATTTTCATTATGTTAAAAAAAACTAGATAACTTAAATAAATATTTCTTAAACCTAGCATTCTAGAATAACAGTTTTAAAGATAAAATCCAATTTATATCACTTTAGAAACTTTTTCTCATTATTTTAATGGGAATTTTTTTTTAAAAAAAAAAGTGGGCAGGGTCCATTTATGTGTATGTATATGGTTTTTCTTTTCTTTTGAAGCTTTGAATATATTGGAATTTTGCGAAAGAAAATTTTAAAATTCTCATTCGTTCTTATTGGGTATTATTAGGCATGAAGCAATTTTGGATTGTGTATTAATTGTACTCCCGAAAGGGAAGATAATTTATCAAAAACAAATAATTCAAAGTTGATAATACAAGGCTGATTAATCAAAGATGGCCACAGTAAATTTGCGCTTGTATTGATTTGGTATTAAAGTGATATTTTCCCATGAATTTAAAGTGACCTAATTTAAGAATGAATTGTATAAAAAAAATGTTTATTTTTATTTACTTTAAACATACATATATATTGGATGCATAAAAAAAGGAACAACTTTCTCTTTAGGGTGAAACAGAATTGGTAACTGTTAATGTTACTACAAAGGAATCACATTTTGATTTTAATGCATTAAATTTCCAGACATGCATAAAAAAATATGTCTTAGAATGGGATCACAAAAAGTATTTCAATTCATGCAATTTAGTTTTAAATTTGTTTTTGTTTTTTTATAAAATAATTTTAGTTAAATGCAATAGTTCAAAGAAAACAAACAATTTTTCCCCTTCATTGTACTGAAAAAAAGTTTTTTTTAAATTATTCATTTTAAACAAGTATTGCTTACCTTATATACACAGTGCCAGTTTATCCATTGGGTGCCCAGATAGGCTGGAAATAACCAGGTTTTTGGCTATAAATTTCGATCCACTAGTGCCAAGGGAGCTTGTAAATCTTCTGCGCCCAAGGCTCGAAAGGAGCTTTAACTGGCACTGCATATACACATGATTATCATTTTCAAGAAACATCCTGCATCATATAATAAATATTTAACATATTCTCACCGTAGAATTTGTAGTTCCCCTAACATCTAATGGCTTACAGTTTTGCCTTTCCTTGTATTATACAGAGTGACCCAGAATTATTGGGACAAACTTTACGGGGGGGTAGGGAACATCACTAGGATTCAGATTTGCACTGCAACCCATGGTCAGAAACTACATGGGAAAGTGGTATGACAGGTACCAAGAAACGAAGAGACACTACTAAGATCAGCGGAAATATTTGCTGGTCAAAGCTGCAGGGAGTTGAGTCACTGGTGTCCGGCCCTCACTATGCTGGTGGGACATGAGGTGATAATAACACGACATTATCTCTCACCTCCGTAATGATTTATATTCACACGAATTGTGACATCCGATGGTCTGGTGCATCTCTCTGTGAGTACCTTTCCCAAAGCGATCTTTCTGCTTTTCGTACATTTCCTTCCAATACCTAAATCAGGTGCAGATATGCCAACTCGGTGTTCGTAAAACGTTTCATATTGCTCTGCAGGTGGTAATACAGGTCTCTTTCCTCTAATGCTCTTGTGAACAATACCACTTGGCGCCGAACAAAGACGTTTCCGACCATGGGTTGCTGTGCAAATCTAAATCCTTTTGATGTCCCTTACCTCCAGTGGCGTAATGTACACCCCTGCATTGTGGGGGGGCAGGATTCTAGGGAGGCAAAGTCTGACTGATGCCAAGTACGTACCCATTGTAAGATCCGGCTTGGGGCCCAAAACCTGACTTTGCAGGGGGCCCTAATAATCTTCGTTACTCCACTGCCTACCTCCCCATAAAGTTTGTCCCAATAATCCTGGGACATCCTGTATATGTATTTTCTTTTCCTTTTTATTGATTTGAATCTTTGTACCTTATACAAATCCACATTGATAATTAAGCTCCCAAACTTTGACGAAGTTTCGAAGGAGCCGTAAGAGCATATTGCCTTCATATAAATATTCAAATTCATCTTTGAAGAATTTTTTTCCCGAGACAACCTTTTCAACCATTGCAAAGGACAGCGGCATCAATTTTCTGAAGAAAATTTAAAACATGCAATTGTTGATTCTTTTTTTAAAATTCATTCGTGCAAAGAACTGGAACTTCAGATGTCTTTCAGCTTCACTCGCGTGACTTTTTGTTTTTAACACATTAATTTTAGATTTGTGATTTCAATTCGTTTTTAGTAACAAATTCGAAGAAAATTTTTAAAATTTCGAAAAACAGAGATACAAAATTCCAGCCACTCTAGTGGATACACAAACAATATTGTGTATTCACAAATGATTGCTTGGAATTTTTTTTTTTTATCAAGATTCATATATTTTTAACTTGATGCAGTGGTATTTTTTCCCCTGTATTTAATATTTTTGGAACTAATGCATTTTTCCGATCTCTCTTAAATTTTGTTGTCTCCTTTATGTGTAATGCAGTATAGCGCACACAAAAAATTTTCAAAGGGGGGAGGGACATGGTCCAAAGTTCCCCAACTCGTATCATACTTCAAGACAACACCGATTCTTCTGATTTTGTTAACAAAAAACAGTAAAAAATAAATTATAGCATTAATAATTAGCACTAATTAATAAAATAAATTGTTAATTACAAGTATTTAATTAAATGTTACGTTATATATATATGATTATAATTAATCGAAAAAACTCAAGGGCTTTGGGGGTGTCCGGACCCCTAGGACACCCCTTTTGTGTGCGCCACTGGTGTAATGTATCTCTTTTTTCAGATGAATCGGGAAATATTTCGGTTAATTCAACTATATTTATGCAATTGACTTAGTTATTTTATTTACTTTATCGTTCTTTCTTTGTGCGGTGTCTAACTTATAATTCATTCAAAATATTATTTAAAAAATTAGACCTCGTTAATTTTTTTTTTTTATCTTTCAATCTTGATTGTTTTATTTTTGATTCCACAGCCGAGTGAAAAACTGGTATACCAATTTTTAATACTCATACACGCACACACTTTACAAAAATCGAGCTGAAAAAGGTCTTACGCTTGATAAAATATTATCAGGATACATTATTTGCACCGTATCGAAAAAATTAACTTTATGAACACGGAAAAAGATGAGAGTAAACTGATAAGTAACCAAAATTAATACTAAAACACTTCTGTAGACGAAAGTGATATTTTTGCTTATTACTTCATCGTTGAAACAATCGCATTGTGTTGAGCATGTTCCTATTACAGACGTTTATCTTCGTATGTCTGCTGAAACAGGTTTTCAAACAGTTACTGCTATATTTATGTGTAATGTTAACTACAGTTTGTCTTAACCTATTACTTAGTAATTAATATTTATTATAAAAGAAAGTGTACAATGTGCGTGCCGCTAAAACTCAGAAACGAGTCCCGGTTCAATGAAGGAAGTTATATATGGTGCGGCAGTCCTCTATCCCCCATCCATAAAGAAGGTTCCCGTTTTTATCTGAATCGGCCCCCAAGGGGCGTTGCAAGGGCTTAAATATTCCCGTTTTTAAACTATTGAATTTACAGACTTCAAATTTAGAAGGCTCATACTACGAAAGGGGTTTTGCTCAAGTCGGGCGTTGCGAGGGCTTAAGGGATGTTATAGATATATGCTCCTGTTTTTGAACTATCAGATCTACAGACTGGAAATTCTGTAGGCATGTTTTCATGGAGGAGAGATCCGCTATAAAAGGGGTTTACAAAAATTGACCCAAAGGGGCTTGTAGATAAATTATAAGTGCAGTCACATTAGAAAATTATTTTACATTTGTTTTGTATACCGGGTTTTTACTCTCCTTACAATTGAGCTATTATATCAAGAATAATATATATTTTTTAAATTTAACCTATGTGAAGAACGGATACTTCAACTATATAGTATATATAATAAAGGAAAAGAATACATTGATGCTGAAATATTTTTTAAAGTTTGTCGTGCAGTTTAGTTTTTGAAATTATAATTCGGCAGTTGAATTTTAAAAAGATGCTCATGAAGATACTCATTCGTTGCATCGTAATTAGTTGTATTGTTAAATTGATTTATTAATTGTTTTATACGTTACATTCAGAAGCAACACAGGGCTATTGGAGACGGATCTTATAATACTGAACATTCGTCAAGTTAGACGAGGAGAACATTTGTACTGGCATCTCTCTTGACAAACTTCCACACCATACCACGTATAGACTTAGAACCTCGGCAGATTTAATATGCATCAATCTTCTGCTCAACGAGTCTTAAGAGGCAATAAAACAATGAGTCGGTGCCGGTTTAAGCTCAATTCGGGCCCGGGCGCAGAAGATCTACAGACAGCGGCGTAACGTACATCCCCGCATTGCGGGAGGCTCAGAGTTCTAGGGAGCCCAAATCCTTACTGACACCAAGTATATACCCTTAGTAAGACCCGGCTTGGGGCCAAAAACCTGTCTTTGCAGAGGGGCCCTAATCATCTCCATTACGCTACAGGCTTCTTTGGTACTGGTGGATCGAAATTTTTTCCAGATAATCTGGTTAAGTCGAGCATGCTCAGGGCGCCCAATGGAAAACCGGCATTGCCTGCTACCCTTGCAACAACAACAACAAAAAAGAACTGTGGACCTTTTCTTTTTTTTTTTTCAACATTGAAAAAGCATTAAAATAACGGAATGGACTAATTTTGTTCAAATAATCAATAATTTATTACAAAAACATATAAAAAACAGGTGGGGACTACAGTTCTTATTTTCCATAAAAGTCAGAACGGTTCACTCCATAAAATTCCGCTTAAAATGAACTCTGTATCTTTGCTTTGTTAACAACGAAAATTTTTTTTAATTTTAACCAAAAAATTTTCCTCCCAATACATTGATAATGTACCTTGCAACACGATTTCAAGTTTTGCAAGTTGCGTAAAAAGTTCTGGTTCCAGCTGGAATTTGATTAGTGAGACAGAATAAATTTTCATTCGCACGTGTTTCTAGTTTTGGGCAAACATCTTTTCTTATTTATGTTGAAAAAGAGTCCTTTGCCACATTCTAGAACTACTGGTATTCTGTCGTAGCACTTCACGAATTTCCTGCAATCCTCAGGATGCTTGTAGATCATGTTAGGTTCCAAACACTGGAATTCTGAAAAGCATAAAATCAAAACACCATACAATCCTAAAACATTATAATAAGAATAATAAAGAGTAATCTGCAGGGACGTCTTAAGACTCTTTGAGGCCCTGGACCCCTATGCAAAAATAGACCCTACCCGAGATCTTCAAAAGTGGACACGGATAAATGTGAGCAGAAAAACTGCCTTTTTCTTATTTTGTCATGAATCAAAGCTGTGTGAATTTTGCCATCACTAATTATTTGTAAAGTTCACGAAGGACATTAATTTAAAATAAAGAAAGTAATTTACTTTAAAATATCACACTAATAATCTGTTCAACAAGTTAAACAAAGAAAAGAATTACAGAGGATTATTTATAATCTTTTCAATAAAAATTGAAATACAGTAATACCTCGACTTACGCGATTTTCAAATTGCATATATTCGTTTCCTTTTTGAGCGCTGTGTCCACCCCCACCCCTTTCTGTCTGAAACTGAGACAGAATCGGTGCCAGTGTGATGAAATTGGTAAACTGATTGAAGTTCTCGATCTTGCCAGGTAAATAAATTTTGAAGTGGATAGTGATGACTTTCAAGAACTTCTGGATTCCCACAAGCCGGAGCTGACTATGGATGAGCTCATAAAAATGAATGAGCAAGGCATTGAACATTTTGAGCCTTTACAACCCAGTTTCAATCAGAAGATCGAATGATGGTTGGGAGTTTTTTAACAGAAGGCTTCAGTTTGATTGAAAAAGGGTTACAGATTTTAGAAAATATAGACTTAAACGAAGAGTATATTTTTTCAACAAAACAAACAATAAAAAAATTATTAGCATGCTACGAGGAAATTTTGTGGGGAAAAAAATTCTTTGAGCCGGCAGACTAGTTTATTGTATTTTATGAAACCTTTTACATCAAAATAACTTCAGCTTAAGATTTTGTATTAATGTTATCTACGATTTTAGTTCACGCGAGCGTTTTTTTTTTTAATTTTATTTTTCCTAAATTAGTATTTTCTTCCGTCTTCGGCACCAACTAAAAATAATTTATATGTATTTATATATGAAATTTTACCCCAACTTAAGCGAATTCGACTTCGCGATTATCACTTTGTTCCACCTAATACGTAAACTCAGGGTATTATTGTACATTAATCCCTACAACAGTGGCGTAACGGAGAATATTAGCCCCCCAAAAAAAGTCAGGTTTTGCCTTTAATGCTTTATGAATTGGTTAAATACGTACTTGGCGTCAGTCAGATTTTCAGCCCCCTAAAATCCCCCCTCGCGATGCGGGGTTGTACGTTACGCCACTGCCCTACAAGTTATTAAGTATTAGAAAAGGTTGAATTCTTAAGGAGAATTATTATTGAAAGATTTTTTTTATTGAAGAATGAATTATTGTTCTATTTGTAAAGACTATCATCTTTAAGAAGATAATTTTGATTTATAAAGATAATTATCTTTAATGTAGTTCTTTTTCTAAATTCAAAAATCTCGAGCTGAAGTAATTTGATCTCATCTCTACTTTAGAACTGAAGAATCCATACCGGTGAATTTTTTTATTTTTCTTCATTAAGTGTCCACTTTCCTTTTTTCTCCCCACGGAAAATAAAGAAGTACTGTCTAAAATTATTTATATGATAAAAAAAGATAACAGAGAGAAATATAAATTCTCAATTTCAAGATGTTTTTTTAGTGAATGATTCAAAGCTTTCATGATTAAAGGGATAAGATAAGGAATTTTTTTTTCTACTAGGGCCTTATGTAGACGATAAAGAAGGTTATCATTTGTTGAATCAAAATATGGCGAGTTTTTAGAACATACTGATCACAGATAAACATATTAACACAAAATTTAATCTGACTGTGGCCACGATGTATTTTTCTATTAAAACAACAACATTTAGAATTCGGTAAAACTCGATTCTAGACGTTTTGAAGTCGGCTGATGAATTATTCTTGCAAATCTAATATGTATATTATATTAACAAAGGAAAATGAAAAAATTAAAGATCACAGCATTTTTAAATCCACTAAAGTAGTGTTAATCATTCAAAACTTACATCATCCTTCTCAAATTTAGATTGGTATATTTATTTAAACACGAAAAATGCGTTCTAAAGAAAAAATAATACTAATTAAAACTTGTATCATGTTACTTTTTTTTTCAAAAATAAATTTTTTGTTTATTTTAAGGATTTATCTCGGTGAGAGTTTTTAAATATACTTACTAAAATCGGAGGGCACACAAAAAATGAAATAGCACTGAAATTTTGATTAACGTTTAGATATGAATAGTACGCCGATATATAGGATAGAATCCCATATATTGGCCATTTTGTATAAAAAAAATAATGAGGATTGATCAGTACAGCAGTTACAAACTTTTAGAACAGATAAGAGTACACCAAGATGATGGGAAAACACTCTCAGCAATGCATGATCGGAAACGCTTTCATGGCTCGGTGGTGACGACACAAAAAAACATAAAACAGAGGAGAAAAAACACGTTTGTTATTCTTAATACAGAAAAAATGTTGAAAAGTCTTAGACTGGTGTACGCGATAGACAGGGCATACGCACTCGTGATCTTTGCTACCGCCCTCGTTAGAAGCTTCATTTCTTCTGCCGAGCGGTTGTAGAATGGAACATTACACGAACGCTGATATGTATCTGGTATACGGTCCATTACAGCATTGACGGGTGCTTCCACCTGAATGTAACGTTTGACCAATAGTGGATTGGGCGGGTTTGTCCAGTGCATTGATGCACTCGATCGCAATACCTCACTTGCCTTGATTACTTCTTATAGCGGTACGTCTAGTCGATGGTGTACGAAACTCCTGATAACAGTGCTGAGAAGCTTGTTGCACCTATCGCGTCAGCTGCTGGAGAAATGCAGTATGTTCGCTAACGTTCGATCTTCAAAGAACTGGAGATGTGAGGCCTGTAGGACGGCTAGGATCGTAATTTTGAAAACCTGTGCTATGGCAGTGGTAAAGTGCAGCGCTGTTGAGGTCACTGTTAAAGCCGGATCACTCCTGTGAAAGTCTGCATTGGGATGCTCGTAAGTGTGCGCCTTGATAAGTCACAGTAAGTGTGAGTCCAAGCGAATCTGAAAGTCAGCCTGAGAAAGAGAGTCCATTGAAGTGTGCTGGGGCGTCGTAGAATGTTGAAGCCTATAGAAATGTCTCCCTATCGTCTGTGAAGCTTATTGGCGTATCAAGAGTCTCTTGGTTTCCCCTTTTGGTATGAAGGAGATTAGGGCTCGGTACTTTCTGTTCCGTAAGCGCGTAACTAACTGATGGACCAAAAGGATCACTTCAGTTCGGAGGCTGTTACTGGCTAATACAGATACCCACCGCCACTCCCCTACCAGTGAGTCGGCAGGCAAGCAAACGATATAGTTGTTATGGCGAGCGTGTGAGTTGTTGCAGTTGCGTCAAGTGTGTCTGATGGCTTGAATGTAGCGTCAAGTGTATCTGACGGCTTGATTGCTGCGTCATGTGGATCTGACGGCTTGTTTGTTGCGTCATGTGGATCAGAAGGCTTTTTTTATGGCGGGTAGATGGCGCCATGACAGCTGTGCGAAGGTTGCGGTTTTCTGAGTTTAGCGTCAAGATCACTAATGAAGGAGAGATCGATCTCGATGCCTTTCGTTCCGTAAGCACGTAAGTTACCGCTAGACCAAAATGATCACTTCAGTCCGGAGACCGTTACTGGCTTATATAGATACCACCGCCACAGGGGTCCCTCTAAAGATCGAACATGTCACGCCCTTCCAAACCTCATGTGATGCAGAATCACCTCTGTTGGACGTGGCCGGGATTACTATTCGTCTACTGGTCCTAGTCACTCCTCACATGGTGGACTTTGAAGCCGGAGATTGGTGTAGGAACTACGCCTGTCATCTCTCTGTCGGCTAGATAAAGGGAGGTCAAACGTTGACTTGCCTAAGAACATAAGGTCTTGCATATTTTCCCACGAGAAACTCCATGACCGGTGAGACGTCTCTAGTTCCCTAACAGGAAATAGGTACATGTTTTTTTTTTCCTTAGTTTTTTGGTGACTAAGAATAATAAGCATGTTTTCGTGTCCTGCTTTTTGTGTTCTGTGTATCGTCTCTAGCGCGCTAAGAAAAAGTTTCCGACCATGCACTGCTATATGATTTCCCCTCGCGTCTAGGTTTATTTTATTCGTTCTGAAAGTTTGTAACCACTGCACTGATACACTTTGTATATATAATTATTTCTCAAAGTTTTGAAAAATCAAAAAATAAATCATCAAAGAATAGAAAATATTTTTAGAAATTAGAAGAAAAATTTAACTGCTAAGAAAACTTTATTATCTTTGGCTCTTTCACATTGACTTTATTTTAAATATATCAATAAAGTGGTCTAGGTTTGAGGCGGCTGGGTTGCGTAGTTGGTTTGTCGCTGGTCTTGTACGCCTAAGTTTGCGGGTTTGACCCCAGCCCAAGTCGGTGAATTTTCATGCTACAGAAAATCGACAACGTCCATGTCGTATGGGTGCTCTCGGCAAAATGAAATTCCTAGAACAAGCTCGCATCGTCAGAGCTCAGGTGCCTCCCTCTGGGGAGGAAATTGGGCTTCAAAACTACTCACGGTAATTGGTATTGTCATTATGTTGTGGCAGTAAGAAGTGATACCAGCTTCTGGGGAATGTACTAGGTCTGCAATGGTAAAAATACCAATCCGCAGTCCCATTTATAAAAGTCTAGGTTTGAGGAACAAAGAAGCAATTTCAGAGGATTGAGTTCTTGAATTAAAAATAGGCAGAACCTTCAAGCATTACATAAATTAAAATATTTGTAAGTATTCGCATTTGTGGTTAATTAACAATGAGCGAAGGGGTGAGATGTTGAGCCATTAAAGTTGATGAAGTAGACGAAATCGATGATAAAAATGTAACATATAAGAACTTACCACAAGTGGACCAACCGCATTCACAAGCTAAAATAATAAAAATATATATATATAAAAACAAGAGTTTAAAATGAACATTTTTACATGTAAATTTATTTCAGCGTATAAATTTAAAATGTATTTTAACTTATTTTCTTTTTTGCAAAGGAAAAACATTAATTTAATTTTAAAAAATTTTCCAACTGAATTTACTATTGGTCTGACATAGAATGGAATGGAATAATCCATCGTGTACAGAGGCCGACTTATCTGCCGGAATCTAAGTCATTATGTTGATGTGGCATTGATATTAAGAATGGAATGCGAGCTCAGATGTCGATCTCGTCAACTGATCCTGGCTATAAATTACGGAGCATAGTGGCTGTGTTTAGTGATTTTTTGAGTCTGACAGAAAAAGGGGGGGGGGAGTTTATTTTATAAACAAACTTGGTTCCCGGGACTTCCTAGGAACACGTGGCTGAAATACAGAAGGTCGTTCACACTTTATGGAAACGATTTTGTAATTCATTTTCTCGTTTGCATTTTGAGATAAGACTGACAACTTCAGAATAATCGTGTGCTAAAGTTTTATTTTGATTGGAATGTAAAATGAAAGATTCATTTTAAAATTAGCACCAAAAAATTTATATATGTCTAGAACATAGGTTCTCAACGTGGGCGTTTGAGGATTTTAGGGGGGGGGGGGCAGTAAAATACCCAGAGAAACTTAGAGGGTGTTAAGATGGCATGGAGGGGCTTGGGCAGATTAATCAAATATAGTTCAAAACAGACTAAAAATCACGCTGATTATGTACTAACAAAAGTAAACTTTAATACTATTTACCTTATGTTGATTGTATGTATTTAAATCATTTCTATATCACATGTACGAAAATTCACATATTTCGGAAGTTCGGGAAGTGGATGTGCAAAACTTAATGATTACATTACATTCGGATCTATATTAAATTGAATATTATAGTGCATTTTAAATTCTGTATTACACGTGTTGTCTTTGTGAGCAGTAGGGAAAATGTTTCATACTCTGCATTTCATTACGTATATTATCCAAGAAACATAATTAAATATGTTAACCAGGAATTAACGTGTGATTCTTTAAAGGCTGAAACTGTCGATTTATATTTATTTCGAAAGCAATAGTTCATTATCATCAAAACCCATGTCTGTCCTTACAACAGGTAAGTTTAAACTCTTTTATTCAACTCTTTTAAATGAAGGGGAAATTCAGTCACGTTTCAATTGACCAATATCCTATCTATATGACTAAAATATATAATATTACACATTTAAATATATTTGTGGCAACAGCTATTTCAGATTCACTAATAAAAAAATTGGGGCTCTAGAAAAAAATTAAATTAAAACTATATATTTTATTAGTAATAGAATATTTTTTAAATTTTAACACTTGTTTTCACCATGTATAATGTACATTCTTATTTCTCTGGAGTGGGAGGAAGGTGGTATCAAAATATTCACTAGAGAAAAGGGGGCACCAGTTCAAAAAAGGTTGGGAATCTATGGGCTAGAAGGTTACGGTAATTAAGGTTTCCAAAGAAAAAATATTCGTATCGCCATTTAAAAAGCGATGTAAAATCCTCGGTTATATTGCATTTTAATCAATGGCGTTTATAATATATTAAATTTGAAAAGACAGCGTCTAGCTGAAAGTAAAAATGATAACATAACCACACACGAAACTTCATCCTAAGATTATTTAAACGCAGGCAACTATCAAGAAAAGGAAGTCTCCATAGAAAAAAATCCGACGACTCAAAGATTCATTGCATTGAAACTAGGAATGTCTTCTAGAACTGTAATTAAAATCATTCATAAGGATTTAAAGTTAAAACAGATGTTTAAACCTAAAATGCGTCTCCTTTTTTAAAGTATATTGCTGAAAGAAAAACAAATTGTAGAAAATTATGTAAAAATCACCTAAATGCTGAAAAATGGAAATTTGTGGTAAAACTCGATGAGGTATGTGTATATTTAAGTGAGTGAAGTTAAAGAAGAGTAGTTTTCTGTTGCTCAAACTGACGGGATTGACTGTACGAAATGGTTTCATCCTACGGGATTCATGATAGTTGCAAGATATTCTAACACCGGCAAATTAAAGATCAAAAAAGTCTCAAGTAAAGCCAAAATTAATTCCCTCTACTGTCAGCAGAATATTTTAGAACTAATTGTTGAAGAAGAAATTGCATGGAAAGGACATAGACAAAGTTGAGCTTCATACGGACAAAGCCTCTAGTCACAAGTCTAAGTTAATTGCCACTTAAATAGCAAAGAAAGAATCAGAAACATGAATAAAGTATATTCCATTTGATAAAATACGTGCAAAATCACCCTACGCTTCTGTAATGGGCTTTCGTGCTTTCGGCTTATTAAAGCGATCCTTAGGAAAAAGGCATCCAAGAACACTGAACGGACTTTGGAAAATGGTTCAAGAGGAATGAAGTAAAATTTGCATGCCAGTACTAAGAAAAAATTTACTTTAATGAAAAATTAGAGCGAGAACTATTGTCAAGAATCATTGCTATCAGATAGAAGCAGATTTCCACAAAAAAATATGATTATTGATAAAAATTAACTATCAAAATCATAAAGTATGTACGACCTTCTGTGATCAATGCGTGAAAGATTTTTAAAGACAAAATCAGCAATTTCAAACGCATTTATTGATATTAAAGAAAAACAGATGCAAAATTTGAAAAATATAACGAAAAAATAACGATAAATAATAATGACAAAGCGTTTTTGTGAGGAAGGAGAACCGCTCTATAACTCTTCGCACTCAGATGTGAGTAGGGAAACTTAGGAAGAGAAATCTTTAACACTGGGCGAAAAATTTGAAAAAGTAATCTACTCAATGATAAAGTTCCTATTTTGCTAAACTAGAAAGATTTTTTTTTTAACTTCGACAAAATAGTGAAGCAAGAAATGCAGTTATTTGACTCAACAGAAAATCGATCATCATACTTTACAAAACTGGGTGAAGTGCTTTGAAAACATTTCTTCCAATATCAGCCGAAGCTGAGAGATCATTTTCCACTACCATGTTGTTTCTAACAAAGCTGAGAAGTAAGCTGAGTGATAAAAGCATAGATTGTTTACATTTTCTTAAACCATACTTTAAACATATCATTATTTACTTGCAATTTATTTGTGTATTTCTTAGCTCGATATATAAATGAGTATAAATTTTGCAATTTATGTGTATCCTTATTGTGTAAAATTATTATCGATGCCAATTAGAAATAACTTGTCTTCAGATTTTTCGATACTTTAATGCAGTGGTCGTCATACCGTGTTCCACAGAACCCTGGGATTCCACGAGGCATACCCAGAGGTTCCATGAGTCACAATAAAAAATCAAGAAGAAATAAATTTGCATGCAAAAGGCATTCAAGTTCTCTATGAAGTTTGTATAGTTATAAGCATATATAAAGCCCATTCTATTTATTAAACCTGGAAATTTTATTTATATATAATAACTTTGTTTTGCAACACTTTTTAAACTTTTATTATAATATAATAAAAGGATATTAAAACGGTTTATCTTTATATATACTTCCTACTAGATTGTAATAGTCTAGTGTTTACTATTTCGGGTTCCACGAGATAATTTTATACTCGTTATTAGCATTATGTCTTGTAAAACGAAATAGTTTTCTAATGAAAAATACCCTTTTTTGCATTTGTGGAAAAAACACCTTTAATGAAGGAGAAGAAACAACTTATCAAAATATCAACAGATTCGATGTTAAAATTCAAATTTAATCAAGAACAACTTCTAAATTTTAGTTGCTAAATCATGCAAATTACACGGGATTTCTCACACAGCTATAAACATTTTAATGTCTTTCAGAACATTGTATTTAAGTGAAATATATTTCTCAACGAAAGTGACTACAAAAACAAATTAAACTCAAAATATGTAATGTGATTGTATTTAATCTCAATTGATCTAGAATTCGACATTTGTGTGAAAAAAAGCTAGCACATATCCCAATTACTGTATGGAATAGTGTTCTACGAAAACACTTTCTAGTTCTAGGGGTTCCACGAAAATACTTTCTAGTTCTAGGGGGTTCCCCGAAAGCACCTTCATGATATTAGGGGTTTCACAAACACATTCTAGTTCTGGTGGGGGGAGGGGGTCACGAAAGCACCTTCAAGCTCTAAGGGGTTTCCCGAAAGCACTTCAAGCTCTAAGGGGTTTCCCGAAAGCACTTTCAAGTTACTAGGGGTTCCATAAGTTGCAAATGCTTGAAGACCACTATTTTAATGTATTCCCGGGAATGACTATTACGTTCGCGGTATTTCTCGGGAAGAGAAAAAGACCAGGAAAACAAAAACTCTACTCACCAAGACTTTGATCACAGTGAGCGTCACATGCACGTTCACATTGGCTTGTTTCGTTTCTAAAGTGATATCCATCCTCACATGGCATCAAATATCTGCGATGATGAGAGCACTTGATGTAACTTTGACAACTCCGGGGGTTGGGTGTTAATCCATCTTTATCACATTTGAAAATTGGGAGGTCTAACTCATCTACAAATGGAATAAAATCACATTCACTTAAAAATAGTTTTGAATTTTAATTATTTTACAGTTGTAATAAACCTACTTCCCGTCTACCTTGTGACCCAACTAAAGGTGTGGAAGGAAGTGAAGGATGATTCGACCTGATAATTTCCAATTATTTTATTTAGCACTTTAATCGACTCAAACACAATTCACTGCAACACTATAAATAGGATGATCCAGTCAGTCAACAGAGAGAGAGGACGAGAGTCGCGTTTTGGAAGAATACATTTAATAAACTACTTTATATAATAACAGTTCTTCTATTTCAATATTACTTTACACGGTAGGTAACTAATGACCGCTCAAACTTTTAACTACTTTAAACATCAAACGTAATATGAAGGTGACAGTACCTGAACTGTAGGCAGTCTTCTAATCCATTTAATTTATCAATAACAATTTCCTGTGTCTTTAATCTTTTACAAGGCCTTTCTAAACCTTTATGGTAATCTTCACTTTGTATCTCTCTTGTCACCTTTAGTTAACTAACCTTCTAACTTTCTATTATATATACTTCTTTCACTTCTAACTCACTAACCCCCTTAACTCGCGAACTAGAACTATATATAATAAACTTAATTTGCATAACACGCCTTCTTCTTAGGAGAAGATTGATGAATTTTGCTAGACCCAAAGAATTCCCAAGAGGATTAATTGAAGGACGCGTGTAGATCCGTCACACAATATATCAATATGACCTTTATATAAATTTAGAATAACTTTTTATGACTTCACTGTGTTGCAGACCATAAGTACATTTAAATAGAGTCCATTTTAAACTTATTTTGGTTTTTTTTAATCACATCTCTAGGAATGGACATTCAATAAATACCTGTTCCATTTGTACGCTTATTATTCCCCCTTTTTTAGTTAAAATATTTATAAGATTTTGAAATTTTTTATTTGTTCCATATTACATAGAAAACATGGCATTTCAAGATACTTTTTATGTAATTTATTTATTAATTGTTAGATTAAATAAAATCTGGAAGTCACTATACATTAAACATTTGACAGGAATTTTTTCATATTATTTTCTTTCTTCGAGATTTCTTTGTTAAATATAATTTCTTTAGCAATATTTCGTAAAAGAAAAGATTTATCTTAGAGGAGCATAAGATATATATATATATATATAAGATTGTATATTAAATTATAGTAATTGACAGTTAATAATAAAAAAAAGAAACGAGCCTTACAGTAGTCGCATATGATGTGTAACATCTGACATGTTATCGTGGTAAATACGCAATAGTAATTTAAATCCCGAAAAAAATGAATCGGGTATGATTGGAAATAATTTTCTATCGAATAATTATCTTTAATGAAATTTTTATTTAATTAACACAAGGAGTAATGCAATTTTTTATCAAAAATAATTATCACAAAATGATGAAAATTTAATTAGCTTGGTATACGTTTAAATATTAGAAATATTAGAGAAAATCAAAATTACACGCGTAATTAATTAGTTTTTTTAATCGAGAAAACTTTTTTAATCACAATTAAAAATATTATATTGCCAGTGACAAGAATGAACCTCAAAGTATGAAAAAGATACGCACTAGAATATTTATTCGAATAATTCCATATTACTCGTATATTTTTAAGAATGATGAACTTTGTCCGACGTTTAACAGTAAATATAATTATTAATATAGTTTACACATATAAATATAACCTCAGATTTCATACACAACGAGCCCTGAGCCAATTGAGCGTAAGAATCGCAAGTGTATCCTGGATGAAGTCTAATAAAATTTGATGGTATTTGCGAAGCGGATTTAGAGTCGAAAACGAAACCGAGTCTTTGAATTCGAATCTTAAAATGCGAAATTTAACAATATAAAGAAGGCTGGCGGCTTGAGTTGTACCCCGATGTGAGGTCAGCGAAGAGACACCACCAAGCGCGCTGATTGGTAAAATCAAATAGCACGTTTCCCGACATCCTGTTACACATTCCCGTCCCTTTTCACGAAATCACTCCTACAAATATCCAGCAACCGAGAGGAAAGATGTTACACATCAATAATTACATAATAATCTGTGATAATAAAAGTATTCTGAAATAATATATAAAATAAAATCTTTACATATATTAATGCTCTACAAAAATACTCATTCAACACTGTCATTTTTTTGCTCACATTAAAAATTTTAACAATCATTGCAAAATATAACTCCTAATAAGGTATGCTAGACGGACAACGTAATTTATCTTCAAACTGTACAGTATAATGAAACATGAAATTAAGAAAATTTGGCGGTCCTTTGTCATTTTATCTTAAATCAGATACCTTTAAGAGCTCGTGTTTCCTTAATTTGGCTTATTTTTATTTATGCCATTTGTTTTTATTTGTCATTTTATGTGATCAAATGTCTGATAATTATTATGATTCTTATCCCAACTTCTACCTCTTTCTCTTTAAAAAAAAAAACTTAAGCGTTTTAATCTCAAAACTTACCAGTGATAAATAGAGCATAAGAAGATAAAAATTTGTTTATGTTTGAATCAAAATAAAAAAATAAATTCTAATTTAATAGTGGATAAATGTTTAGAAAAAAAATAAGCATCTTCTACATAAGATATTTTACAAATTTCATCGAAAAATTACTATAAACAAAGTAGTACTACATAATTTAAAAAAATTCGAATTTCTAATATTTTCTTACATTTTTAAACACTACACACAATTAAACAAATTGTATTTTAATCTTACCAATATTATTTCCTGAATTTGGAATGATTGAATTATTTTCTACATCTACCTCAAATCCTTCACTAAGTAATGGAACCAAAAAGGCAAGAATATATAAATTCGACATTCTGAATGTGGTCAGAGAGAACTGTTACACCGAAGCGAAATTCGAATTTATGTGTCCGAATTTCGAATAGCTCAATTTCATTTACTTTATGGTTCAAAAACGTTTCAAAGCAGAATCAGCGTCTTGCTCATTTTAGCTAACGTAATTTAAAAACGGCTTGTAATCTTTATTTTTTAAAATGTAAGCATATTTTTTCTTGTATTTTAAACAAAAAATGTTTATTTTCCATCTTTTAAAAATTGAAAGTTGAAGGAAAACTGGGTTTTAAGATAATATAGGTAATGACGTAACAAAGGGGAAAATCCCGAAAATCTAGATCTCCTTATCTAAAATTTTCTGCACTTTTTTCTTCTACAATTAAATTTTAATTGTTTTGTTTACACATAGAAAAGATACACGTGGAATTCATAATTAATGTGAATTGCGTAGAAGGAAAGTGAAATTAATATCTGACGGGTAAAAGCTCTTATATAAAAATCTTCTTAATTTTAATAAATTCATGCATATTATATTTAGATTTAATTCTTCAATCATTTCCATCGCTCTCTAAGAAAAGGGAACAAGTCTGGAGATTTCAATTAGATGTTTTAACTAAAATGTTTTTTTCCCTTCCTTTTTTGTCACTTAACTATGATAAAAAAAAAGAATAGAATTCGTTTATAATTTGAAAAGAACTCTATTTTATTTGTTTTGTTGATAAACATCAGAATGATAAACATATATTATATGGCAAATATCAACACAGGCATAATAGTGACTTGAACCATTCTCATTCATACTTTAAATATAATGGGCTAAATTGAAGAAAGTCACATGACAAAGACAATTACCGCATTTTCTCGAATCTAAGCCACACTTTTTTTCTAATGTTAATGCTACTGAAAATCGGGTAAGGCTCAGAATCGAAGGAGAAAAAAAATTCGTTGGATGGATCGATTAGAGTAATTACAGGTTCATTATAAAACTGGTAAAATATTTAATAATTCACTTCTAATTAGTTTTCTATATTTTTTTTAAATTTCATAAATACTGGATATCGATAAATTATTTTACACTATTTTCCTTTTTCACAAAAACTTGTTGAGAATTTGGAGTGCAGCTTACAGAATCGATGGCGGCTTAGATTCGTATAAACACGGTATGTGTTTTATGACCACTCCAAGTGAATCCGACCAACTAACGAGTTATCGGTGCTGGTGCCATTGGCTCCTGCTTTACTAGTGAACTTCGGGTGATAATTGAAGCTTTTGATTTATATGAGACTCTCCCTATTCTAAAATAGGTTAAAGATCTCGTCATTTTTTGTGTTTCAAAAAGCAGCCCTCCAGGCTAATTCTAAATGGAGCTTCGTAGATTACTGAAAAGATTTATTCTCGCCTGTTTAGATTACTGAAGAGATTTATTCTCGCCTGTTTAGATTACAGAATTTAAATAAAGTCTGCTTTCTTCAATGGGTGCCTGCACATGTTGACATTACAGGCAATGAAAATGCGGATCAACTGGCGAAAGAGGCTAGAAATCTCCATAATGAAAGCTTTGTCAATGTTATCATATTAGAAAAAATGCTGTCGCAAATTTCTAATTGAGAGAGAAGTCAATTCCTGTTAAAGCATCTCTGTAATATAAGTGGAGACCGCCTTATAACAAAGACTGTTGCTTGACTGAGAACATGTCATTACAGAGGAATGAAGATTGATGGGGATGGTTGTTGTTGTTGTCGTGCATTTTCTCCTGGGATACATACGAAAGACGAGAGACAGATGAACAGAAATATACAATACAATCACAGAAGAATATAGACTTTATTTCACACGATGATCCCAACATAGAGCAGAAGGGGTGCACTGTTTTCCATTCGAGACGGGAATGCATTTCAAGCGAAAGTCCGACATCTTTTCCCGAAGATACATCCATGCCTTATTCGGGATTCGAATCCGAGCCCACTCGATTACAAGCCGAGTGTCATTTCTACCATACTGACTGGGCGGCGATAGGGAGGGTAGAAGAACTTATAGGAATTGTGATATCTGTTCACATGCAGAACTAACACCTGCTCATATTTTTGACTGTCCAGCTATTCTTGCTGCTCTACAAGAAATTGGGGCCCTGTTTTCGTCAAAAAACCTGTATGTGGATAATATTGAACAGATTGCCAGAACAGTCATCATGATGCCCATGGTACTGTCTGATTTGGTCTCGTCATGGGCACGACATCAACATTTTGTACTTTCCATTGAATTCAAAACTGACATTAGGATTGTACTTGTTGCTTTTGGACAAAATTTCAAGCTTGATAATTGGATAGGTTTTCAAATATTAAAATTCTTCAAAAAGGTTTTGAAAATTCAAGTTTCTAAATTATATATATATGTACCTTTAAATTTGCATTTTGCTTACCTATTTTAGTTATTACTATTTAAATTAGATAACTTAAGAAATGTATATGTCTTTAATGTTGACCATAGTTAAGTATTTAAAATATACTTTCTTTTTTCTAATTAAGATAAAATTATTCTACATATTTACAATTGAATCATTTCTTCTAAATAATTGACTGGTCATAATTTCGAACACCTACATTGATGATGATCGTTGTCTTTTTAATGTTCTTTTCCTTAGTTTTTTACTGTACTAAGGATAATAAACATTATTTTTCCTCTTATTCATATCCTGCTTTCTTGTGTTTTATATCGTCACGAGAGCGCTAGAAAAGCGTTTCCGACCATGCATTGCTATGTGGTGCCCTGAAAGTTTGTAACTGCAGTACTGATACACCCTGTAGTGTATTGCTACATTGCATTATTATACACGGCTCCCCCCTTCTGCTAAATTGCAATCAGTCTCTTCAACAAAACTTACTAAAATACCTTACACATTCATAAATTAGTGAAATACTCTAGGACAATCTCTCCTACATTCTTCTAACTCGTAAATAAATAATATCCCATACGTTCAACAGATTCTATCACCCATTATGAGATAATTTTTGTAAAACTCGAAGTATCCTCCGATTAAAATAATGCAAAACAAATTACTTTGGAAATCAAAAATAGGTAGCAAACATTAGAAAAAGCATTTAGAAAAGTTTCCGTAGTCTTTTTACTCCGGAGGAAGTATGTGTCATGACAAGAAAATCATTAAACAAGGATTAAAATATACAAGATTTTGCATAAATTAGAACAAATCTAAATACATGTCGGTTTAATAAATTATCAAACATTTCACCAATTAAAATATGTGCGTCCTCCCAGAGAAAAACATCCCTCCCCAATGAAGCCCCTGATGCCAGTGGTGTAACGTACACCCCCGCATCGCGGGGGAAAGGAGCCTCAAAGACAAACTGATACCAAGTACGTAAGATCCGACTTGAGGCCCGAAACCTGACTTTGCAGGAGGGCCCTAATATTCTCCGTTACGCCACAGCCTGATGCAGTAACTTGAAAATAAATTAAAATATTATACATTAGGTGATATTTACCCTTAAACGGTATCAGAAGTGAAAATACCTCCCTCCTTATAAATTGTTTCTAATATTAAAACACCAAATGACTGATGACAATTTTTTTTCCTGGCATTTTATGGAGTCAGGAAGAATACCATTACCATAAAAAAAAAGTTCACTTTCGTTTGCTGCACAACTAAGAAAATTGATTTGGGATGATATTTCATCTGATGCCGTAAGCGCAAATTTTTTTAAAATATTTCGTAAAGATATTTTTTTTGTTAAGTATCGAAATAAAACTTTGTTTCTAGTTGTTGTTGTCGTGTCCTACCCGAAGGGAAGGAAGGAAAGTCAGACAGATTGAACTTCTACACGCTAGATGGCGACACACACTACCTGTCTCTATCTACATAATTTAGGCATGGGCTAGTTTGTTTCTAATAAAACAGTTATAAGCTCAGAAGGAAATGGTTCTTTTTGAAGAACTTTTAATCATTTTATTTGTTGATTCATGATAATATGGCATCTTCAAAATAGATGAAATGGAAAAAATTATGCTAAAAAAGGATAGTTTTAGAGATTATGAGAACAATGGAAGCGATAATGAAAAAGACAACGTAGATGACGTGGAGATAATTTCCAGTTCAGATAAAATTTCCTCAACAAATCCCAATTTGTAGAAAGCTAAATTAAATAACAGTATGTGGTTTAATAAACAGCCTGGTACCCAAATGGCGTGCACAAGGGTGACTCCTGACTCCCCCTAAAAAAGCAATAACAATTAGTAATTCTTTAGAAGCTAAGGGGTTTATTGTTGATAACGAAATGTTAAATTTAATTGCAACTTACGAATCAAGGAATTGAGAGACAACGGATTAATTACTCACATGGAAATTTTTGGTTAACCTCATTCCCCCAAGTCTTCATTACATTTATAAAATAAAATTCACTTATTAAGGTGAAATTGCACCTATGATATCATTAACATGTTTTAATAGATGATATTGAAGCACGCCAAATGTGTTTTCCTGATGATAAACAACTTGTAGGAAATTTGAGTTTTACAGCGAAAGTTAGCTTCCCAGCATGAACGTGGTTACCAGAATGGCGACTTTATCCTCCTTCGCGACAAATGATATCGCCTAGGAACGTCCTCGAGATGTCTCTGGGATCGACCCTTCTGGAAATGTCCATGAGGCCATATAAGGGACCTTTGAGACAAATTCGAATTGATAATCTACTTGTGCATTGACTGCAGCAGAGACTTTGTACGAGCTCCTGTATATAATCTATTATATTTCTTATGAGTACACGTCAGTTTGTCTTTGTGTAATCATCTTTTTGTCAGAGTGTCCATCAATAAATCTGTTAGTATTCAAATAACTGGAGTCATTAGCTGCCCCACTCCCACGCAAATTTGAAATATCTTTTCGGGTTTAAAGTTAAGATGACTACCGTTGCACCTGCAAAATATCGAATTTTCCAGGAAAATTTTTTAAAAAAATGGTTTGCAAAGTTGGAAGCATTTTTGAAGCAAACCTAGTTGAAATCTGACATTTATGTTTTCTGGAATACAAAAAAAGTAAAGATAAAAAAATACATGTTTTTCAAAGCGAAATGCAAACAATCCGCACGAAAACATTTCCAGAGCTTGGAAATTGGTTGATGTGACGTAATCTGGAGAAAACAGCAACCCCTCTTGATAAAGGAAGAAAACGTGTTACGATTTTGAGTGTTAATCGAAATATAAATTCAAAAATGAGAATAAGATATTATTGCTAAGCACAAGTTGTACTGGATTTAGTGAAGAATTGAAACGTGAAAATAAATCGGGGAATCAACATCTGTGGTGCTCTTCGAAAAAAAGATAAAATTCGAATTTGTGAAGCTCCGAAGCGGTTATTCACTCCTAGTACGAACTTTTAAACACGCCCCTCGGCCTCTTCGCCTCGACCAATTGCCGTGAAGTATCTCACGCGATGGGAACCGCAACATCCGTCACTTCCGATATCGCAAATCTCAGATATGGGACTGAGCTGCAGTCCATATGCCAAAGGATTCACTCGTAAGGCGGTCATGCAAAAACGCCAGAATTTTCATAAGACAAAATAAAGGGAAGCGGAATCCACACAAGATGAATAGCGCTAAAACGATTCAAACATCAGACTTAAGGTAAGGGCTCCATTTTATATAGTTTTTCTAAGATAGAAAAAAATCTATCCACAACTTGGCGAGTTTAGTACAATACGTAAGGTACGCAACTTCTGAAATTCCTGCTATGTGTTAGAATTTTTATTTTAGCTGCCCAACATAGATGTATACGACTTTTTTTTTATCACAGGGTCAGAAAGTCAAGATTCAAACTTTTTTTAAAAAAGTTGCAAGTAATGAAATGTAACAAAATTAATACATTAAAATAAAAATACAGATGCGTGTGTGTAAGTAAAACATGCTATAGAAGGGGGGGTACCTTATCAACCTGTACCTGTTTACGAAAGCTCCATAATGGTATGTATTTTTTTCGAATCCTTATATTTCCGAAAATATAGCATATATTTCAAAATTTGATGCTGTATAGCGTAATAAAAACATTCTGATTGTGTGACACTAATTTTTTTAATAGCCGAGTATTTTACTTTTGGAAATTAAGTCATTTCGAAATTTAAAATTTTGCTTCTTTTGCGTTGAGAACGTCCCGATTCCCATAAAAACCAATCTTTAAATTTGATTATATCGATTTCTAAAGTTTTTTTTATGAAGGTGTAGTATATATTCATTCCGTGAGTCTCAGTTTTGTTGGGTGTGATTTACAGATTTTATTCCATAGCATTTTAAGAAAAAAAGCAACTAATTTCAAATTTTGTGACTTTAAGCATGTGGAAAGCTTATTTTTGTTTAAAAAATTGATTTAACAGCAAAAATTAAGTATTTTATATAAACCACAACCACAGATGAATCAAAGTAATGTCTAACCATACAACTTTGGAACCTAATTCCTTTAAAAAAAGATATAAGAATTAAGAGAAATTTCTACACGATTTTGGGAAAAGCACTTGTTGAAAAGCTCATGTTGGGAAAAAGGACGTCATGAACACCAGACCAATCGAGGTGCAGAAAAATGGTTGAGGAAGTGGCGACTATCTCGGAGTTCGAGAAAGTACAGCCTTTGCAGCAAATCGAATGCGAGCATTTATATGATTGGTCGAAAAAATCGGCCATGTTTTGCTAACCAACGATAGTCAACGTCGCTTTGATAAGAAAACCCTCCAACTGTTTCATGTCACATGATTGTTGTAATCAGTATCGCATTTTGAAGCAATATTTCTGCTATTGGCAATATACCACTGAATTTTGAACCTCGGTCCAGGGACAAGGACGCCGCCGAGTTAACACCCCATGACATAGGTAAGATTTATCCGATTGGCTTATGTACTGTAAAAGGTGAGTATTAAGGAGGCTTAAAACAATGATACCCAACCAACCGATCAACGTTTTGTAACTTTAATGTGGTCCGCTAAGGGGGAGGATGTTGATCGTTTATATATTATATACCACATTTTGAGTGCGTGGCATTGGTGCGCCTTTAGGTGACGTCTTTCATCTCCAGGTTGATCTCTCGTCCAATGAGTCGCCCAAACCCAGAGAGAAATGCACCGCAATAAATAAAATGGAAATAGTTTAATGTTCCTTGGGTGTCCCTGTACCATTTGATCCAAGAACCGGGAACCACTAGCTGAAATTGTTCAAGTCAAACTTAAAAAAAAACATTAGCAGGACTTCTAAAAACAGACCTGATTTCGAATCGCGGTAAGTGACGGAAACGACGGCATCATAGATAGCTTCCACTCATTTCCACACTGCATCAGCAAGACGATTTTGAGCACATAAGCCCCTCGCAACGGTAGTTTTTAATGTTATCCGGATTCGAACAGAAACATTAAGTGTTTTTTCTTTCCACTTTCACAAGTTTTATCAAAAAGTACATACTTAAGGACAAGAAAATTTTAAACTTGGAAAGGATAGTTTTAAAAGTTAATCTAAACAATTTCACTCAAAACCAATAAATATTTTTACTACTTATATGTAATTAATTGAAAATTTTACTTTTTAATTATACCACTCCAATTCATTAATAAGCTACATTATATAAATAAATCGGATTCCATATAATTAATTCTGTTAAAGTTAATAAACTTTTTTAAACAGTTACATTGGCAACAATGATTTCTCTCTAAGCCAGGGGTGGCCAACCTTTTTGGCAACAGTGACACTACTTGATAATAAAGCATTATGTATGTCACTTCCAACAAACAAAAGGATATAAAAAAGTGAAAAGAAGTAGCTTATTAGCTGAAAGAATTTTTACATAAATAACATTTTTTTGTAAAAGTCTGAATGGCAAAAATTTGAAAATATAATAAAAACTTAGTTTTCATCGTTAATACACTTTTATTTTTAATAAAACTTTATAGGTATAAAATAAAAATGAGTAACTTTAAACATTTAATTCTAATTTATTATTAAACAGTCAGTACTTGCTCAATGGGGCTTTTGAATTTGTAGTTTTTTTTACCAGGTCATTTTATATTAGGATTTGTTCTTGAAGATGTTAACAAAATTAAGTTGTTTTAGGTGTATATCAGTTAATTTTGAATAGAAAATAGAATAAGCAATAGAATTTGTAATAGAAAATATTTGTTCACAAACAAATTTTGATCCAAAACTACAATATCTGACAGGCATATCATGCAAATTTGGAAAATTGCTTGTCGGCTCAAATTATCAACATTCAATATAATTTCGATCACTAAAATTGAAATAAGTCCTTTGTACTTGCTTTTCAGTTTAGTATGGTGCAGTAGGTTAATAATTTCGATTTGGATTTCAGGCAGGTAATAATCAACGTCTGTTAGAGAAATTGAAACAGGATATATGAAAAGATCAACATTTTTTTATATTCTTTAAAATCATCCAACGTAGCACTGAATGAATCCTTCAAAATGAATATTAAATTTAAAAATCTATTACAGCTCTGAGCATTAACTATGATAGATTATATTTACTGCATTATGGTAAAACATGTAAATCTTTTTTCTTCAAAATAAAGACAAGATTCAAAAGTTTGTTTACAAAAGATATGTGACCAATTTGAGTGGGAAAAATAGAATTTTTACCCTGTAATCTTAAATATCCCATAATATTGGTAAGAAAAGCTTGATCATATAGCCAGTCTTCATTCTTGAGTAGCAAGCACTTACCAGGCAGTTATTGTTTTCTTCTAGATATTTTAAAAACATGATCCCACAAATTCCAAAATCTCATGAGTGCACTTTCCTTAGGAAAGCCAACACATAACATTGAATAGTATTGATCGATTTCTGCAATTATTAACTCGCAAAATGCTCTCATTGATCAGATATTTCCTGAAACACACACACAACACTTGAATTATGAGTGGCTCGAAGAAAGAACAATTTTGGCAGCAAAAAATGTGAACGTCAACAATTTGAATTCAAGATACATCAGTTGTTGCCAGGGGACTTGATGTCATACAAATCTATTGATACAGTTTGCGATATCAACAAAGCTGCAAATTATCCAGAAGAGTTTTTGAACTCATTGAATTTGTCAGGCATGCCACCGTACCATTTACAACTGAAGGTTGGATCTCCGGTTATTTTGCTTCGTAATTTAAACCCACCTAGGTTGTGCAATGGTACGTGATTAGTCATTTAAAAATTGAGGAAAAACGTTGAAGTTAGCATTTTGAATAGCAAGTTCCGAGGAGAAAATGTACTACCACGAATCCCTATTATCCTCACACATGTGCCAATGGAATTCAATTTCCAATTAGTTTGGCATTCATAATGACAGTCAATAAGTTTCTAGGCCAAATGATGTCTGTTTGTGGCTTAGATTTGGGCACATTGTGTTTTTCATTGGCATTTGATATAAATGGTCTTCCATAATGTTATTCAGAACAGGGGAAATTAAAACATGTTGCAACTTCAAAAATTGGCTAGATAATTTTAAGGCATTTCAATTTTTATTTTCTGCAACTGTAAAAAAGTCTACAATTCAGGCAAGTTCTTCACAATGGGAAAAAAAAAAAATTTAGTTTATGTTTAATAAGCTATTTAACCTAATTATTGAATGAAAGTGCAAAATATTTGTGGATGCCGTAATATCAAGTAAATGGCTCAGGATACTTTGTTTTCATTAAACAAGATGTAAAAGGACCTACTCCATGCCACATATGTAGCGACTCCTAAGTCCTCACGCCGACATTGATATGAAGAGACAGATTCTAGCTCAAATATTAAGTCTTATCTGATATTCAAAGTTATGAGGAATATTGAATGGATTAAATGAAACCACATGTGAATTTTATTCCAAAAATTTTATATATAAACTATACCCCCCAGAGATGAAATTCATAAAAACCCCTTTCATAAAAAACAATAAAACCTTAACTTTTATTCAAAAATCTGAGTAATCCCATTTTCTCCACAAAATTGCAATGTGGATATTAATATTTGCAATTATAGATAAAAATATTATGCTCAAATCCATCCAAAGAGATAAGTTGCTACATTCACACAATCACAAAGCTTTTTATAGTAAGCAACAATTATTCAGTATCCTAGACAACTCTGAAATGTCCACTTAAAAAAAACTATAAAAATCAAACAAAATATTACAATAGCAGAAAGCTTCTAGTACCCGAAAACTTGGCATAATGTAGACCAAAAAGTGGCTGAGTTATCGAGAACGAAATAAAAAAAAGAATAAGTATAAGTGTTTCCTTAAAATACTGTATGCACTTTCATGCATTGTTTGCTAGAGAGAATATAACAAAATAAACAGCTCAAATACCTTAAATAACAGTCAAGTACATACTTCACGAGGGCATTAAGCATTTACAACATGAAATGCACAGAATACAGTAATTTACCCGATCAGACAAACATTAGAAAAATACTTCATGAAGGCAAAAGGCTGTCTATAATGAAAATTAAGACAGGAAAACTGGCACAGTTTTTAAAGAAATGGTAATATCTTATTGTCTTACGTACTGCACTCTACTGCTTTATCACGAGCAAGTCCATTACAAATGCACCTTGTTCAAAATACTGATGGGTACAGTCTTCAGTCCCTTATAATATGTACAAAGCCCTTAACATTAACACCTTTATTTTTTCATTAACTGTGACAATAATAATTTCTGCATCGAACATAAGGTCGACCTACAAGGATAAAACCAAGTTATCTGGACCACTGGGTTTGAGACTCAACTGTATTTTCAAATTGCATTTCTAGAAAAAATATAAACAAGTACAATTTCCAAATGAATGAAAAATGATGAATAATGAATGAGTAAAAACCACCTTCAAACAAATTTTAAAAAAATATATAGCTTTATTTAAATATAAAACAAATTCTTAAAAAAAAATTATGAAGTAATATAATGTACAATTGTTATAAGCAAGGTGCAAGATTTTAGATATATCTTTCAAACAATTTGCACCAATAAAAAAAAAAATAATTAAACATACCTTTATATATGCAAAATTGTTAATTTTGTAGCAACCACAGGTGACCCTATTTGCTGAAAATTTTATTAACATTATGAACGCTTGGCATTTCTCTGTAAAATGAGAAATAAGTTTGAGAGTGGATGAAAAAGCATTTTGAATTAGGTGTCAAAATCATAAGACATGTAATCATACCAGTATTCAGACATCTCAACGAGTTGGATGCAAATTTTACAAACTATTTGAAAACTAGAATTCTGACATTCACTTTGAAGGTTTTATGACTTTCCTCTTTAAAAACTAAAGTTCCATTCAAAACACCCAAGTTAAGATAACTGATAGCTCGTGGCTAACAGAAAATATTGAATCCTCCCCCCTTCAAAATATAAGCTGACCTCCAAACCAAAAATGTAAAAAATTGTGGCGGTATAAACAATATATACATATGATAGTTTTATGTATATACATACAGTATACATAAAACTGTCAGGATGATAAGTAATGTTTAATTATTAAGCTTCAAACTTTTCCTTTAGATATACCAATAATGTAACACATATGTTGAAAATGTATTACAATAGAAATTTAATAAAAAAATGTTTTAACAGACTTTGATCTAAAATATTCAATAACTTTCATAAAGTAACCGAAAAAATGGAGTTCATTAAAATAATGTGTACATACATACTGTATAACATCAAATATAAGAAAAAGGCTAAAAATATAAATACAGTTTTAAAATTTCAAAAGAAATATTACTATTAAATGAAAGATAATCTGTTAACTAGCAACAAAAGTAAAATTAATAACAAAAGAAAAATATAAGTTTTCCATTAAAAAAAAAAGTAACACAGTATATATAAAGTAAATCTTGCACACAACATTTTAACTACAAAGCTTTTTCAAAAGAAAAAAGCACTTCCCTATAACAAGGTAAATCAATGTTAAGTCAGTCAGTTTGCAAAAAATCTAAAGCATTTCAGTTTAAAAAGCCCTTCAAGATTATTCAATTTCCTCTCAAAATGTATATGGGAATAAATTATGTATTTAATATGAATACATAAAATGTGTGTAATTTATGTACTCACACACACATCTTTTAAATAATGCAATTTCAGAAAATCATAATATTTGCATGAATGATATGGATACAGGATATTTTTTAAGCTAGCCCTTTGCAGTGACACCTGAGGCTTGATTTAACAGCAATACCACAAAAATTGGTACGCAAACTGGCATGGGAAGCCAAAGAGACGATGACAGGTATTGCAACTACAATCATCGATGAATTATAGGGAACCATTGCTTATACACATTGCTGACAGTGTAGAATATTCATTGCAATATGATGTGCATGCTGAAAGGAAATGTGCAGAGAATGCACAATGTAGTCATAACAGCAGTCATATTGTATGTGGTTGAATTCCTCACCGCAGTGAATAAAACTTTAGTGCAATAATTACCCTTATCCACGATTTTTAAAACAAAACCTTCCTCCCCTCATGGAATCTTATTCTCCATGTCGTCATTAATTAGTTGCAGTTAGACCGAGCTACAGATAGCTTTGAATAGAGATGGTTTAAAAATTCCCCTGTATAACATTAATATCCTATTTTAACATAAAAATGAAATGCAATATATATTTGTAAGTACTTAGATTTAAGAATTTAAACTATTTTAAGAAGATATGATAAAATACTTGAATACTTTATCTACTAAAAAGCTTTAGCAATACTAAAATACCACAAAAACTCATTGAGTTTTATGTACAATACATCAACACAACTCTAAAGTTACAAAATATGTATACTATCAATATATCTACATGGTAGTTACAGAACAATTTCCATTGGAAGTTGTCTCAGGAGTGTGGCTTTCATCAGTCATATTTGACATATTTACAATAAAAAATAATTACAGCATTTTTTTTTTTTTACAAAATGATTACACATCTTAAATTTATAAAACCGAAATCATTTTATACAAATTTGCCACTTAACTATATTAAAGAGGAGATTTTTTTCCTCTTTTAATTCTCTGTCGATTTCAAAATTATGCTCAACGTTTAAAAATACTACAATACTTTTTCCAAAAATGATAGTTTTCCCAAGCATTCCCAATAAAATAACACTGCTCATATATTTGTATTTTTACTTCTTGCATAAACAATAAAAACTTTAGACGCAAAAATATCTTCTTGATTTGATTAAAGAATAATCCTTTATCACAGCAAATTTTGAAATGTCAAATTCATGATTAACCCCGAAACACCTTCCTTTTTTGTATCACTGGAGTTCTACATAAAGGACAATCGAAAATTTTCGCAGCACATTTGTCACAAGAAACAAGATGATAGCATGGCTCAAAAACCACATTCATTTCCTCATCCATGCATATTTTACAGATGTCCTTTTTCGCAGTTTCTGCTGTACCTAAAAAAAACACAGGGGGAAAAAATTAACAATAAAGAAATAAGGATCAGAAGGTACATTTAGAAATGCAAGACATTCACATTTTTGACTCATTGACATTAAAATTTATAGAGAAAGCAACAGAACTTATCAGTAATTTTTATCATAAGCTTGTTAAATAAAGTAAATAATTCTTATGAAAGTTTTTGTAGCATTTTTTTTATTTTCTAAAGTTTATTTTAACTACAAAAATCCCACAATAAAATTATATTTCAATTTTTGATTGTACTTTAAAATGTTTCTATGTAATCCAACTTTAAAAATCACGTAAAAGTTAAAATTTCTTCAATGAATATAAAGCTTTCCAACTCATATGTAAAATAATTTATAGGAAGGAATTCTAAATTTTTATGTCCTCTACAAATACAATGTAACAATAACCAAAGAATTTTTACATTTTATGAATAAATCCTAATTTAGAAGAATCATAGTTGTAGGACCAAATGTACTTCATTCTATATTAACTTATTTCTACATGTATAGCATCTTTCAAATAATTTTAAAATCATTACTTTGACTCAAACACCGGGGAAAAAAAAACACAAACTCAACATAGCTCAATTAAGAGAATATAAGCAATAAATGCAAAAACATGCATGAATAATTCACCCTATCTTGCTTTTTCAATTTCTGGCATGATTCTACTATATTAACTAAGTTTACATAAAAGCCATCTTATAACTTTGAATCATACACATAAAATGAATTCTTATGTGCATGATTACATTCCATTGTTCAAGTTTATGTTTGTTTTTATAATCTAATTCTATATTGAAGAAAAAATCTTTTAACATTTTTTTTGTACATTTTAACATTAAAATGCAGGTTTAATATAAAGATTTGAAATATGTAACAAAAAACACATGCAATTTTTGAAGCTATTTTGATTAAAAAACTATGCAGCGAGAGGGTAATGATTCAATCAAACGAATCAAGAAACAAAATTAATACCCTTTAGTTTTACAGTAGCTTACTTCATTGTATATTTATTCTCAAAAGCAAAATTTGCTCATTGAATTTATTTTAAGAAATGATGCTCCTTTTGAAAAATTTCATTTTAAAAATAACTCATCAAAATCATGTTTGGTCAAACACATTTAGATATATATACATCTGTTGTTTCTTAAATTACATTTAATTTTTCAGGATTAACACATAAAATAACAATGTACTTCTGAATGTTGTGCTGATCACGATGAAGGGAGATAACTTACTTTCGCGACTTTCTGAAGTAATGTCAACACTTTTAGTTACTACAACTGGAGTTGAGCTTTTCAACCTAAAAGTAGAAGAATAGATTAAAGTTACACATATAAGAATTTTAAAATATTTATAACAAAGTAAAAAAATAATATTAATTCTAAACTTTTTAATATGTTTTCTCCATCATAAAATTCCCCAGAAATTTTTTAAATACTTTTTTATGAAGCTTAAGGATTAGAAATAGTTTAAAAGAAATTTCAGATAATGTTCAAAAGTATATATGCAGTAAAAGAAATAAATCTTTCAAAATTCCTTAACCAGTAAGAATATTCCAATTGTATAGGGCACAACTATATATATATTTTAATTGATCGTAATATAGGCACCCGAAACTAGCATTACTTTGATACTTAACCCAGGATCACTTCCACCTGTTTATCACGTATAAGTTACTCATGCTGTGTTGAGAACACAAACTATAAATTTTTATTTAACTATGAAAAAAATTTTCAGTTTATAATCACATAATTCTTAAAAGTACAAGATGTTAACCAAATCAAATAAAATTACATTTATTATAAGCATATAAGATAAATGTTGCTATACAACATTTAATTTGAAATGCACCCCCCCCCCTTTTCATAACATATTTCTTAATAATAAACTGACATAATTAATGCTTAGAAGAATAGAGAAAGAAAAAATATTTTAGTCTGTTTCCAAACCCTTATCAGACTGTAATAATGTTTTAAGCATATTTACAACTTAACTCAGTGGCGCAACAGCCCAAGGCCTACTGTGCCCAACTCAGTAAACATGACCTTGGGCAAGCATATTTATTTCTTGTATCACATACAAAAACAACTTTTATATAATTTCTTAGAGAGTTAACAGTTCATTACTCTTCTTCAGTAGATCATAGTTTATTTTTACTACTTTCTGTGACAATAAAGCTTCTTTAGTTTTTGTTGAAATTGAGAAATTCTGATCTCACACTATATTGCGAGTGGACAACAGCACTCCAATCACCTCTAATAACTTTCAACATCTCTTCCGATTCAAAACTGATTGATTATTTCTTGCTACATTTCGAAAAAATAGTCCTTACATAATAAAAACTGCACGAATCATGAGTGATGTAAACACTGCCTTTAGTTGCATTATACTCATTAACAATTTCATGTTTAGTCATTCAGATGCACAGTGGAGAGAAGTGCAACATTCTCTCTCTTTTTTTTAGATGGAATCACTGTCCTATGTAGATCTTAACATACTTGAAAAAAGCTTCAAAGATAGAAAAGGATGTTTTTTCTTCTTCATTAACAAATATTTTATACAAATAAAAAAAAAAGATTGGAAAAATGTGACTTAATTTTATGCTTCAAGAAAAATACATCACTCGTGAGACATTCTTAACTATCTAGATCATAGGTTCCCAACCTTTTTTGAACTGGCACCCCCTTTTCTAATAAATATTTTGATATCGCCCCCCTTTTCTAGTGAACATTTCTATACCGTCCCCTCCCCTTCTAGAGAAATAAGAGTGTACATAATACATGGTGAAAACAAGAGTTAAGTTTTAAAAAATATCCTATTATTAAAAGAATATATTTTTTTTAATTTCAGTTTTTTTCCTTAAGTCCCAGTTTTTTTACTAGCGAATCTGAAATATCTATTGCCATAAATCTATTTAAATGTGTAATATTATAAATTTTAGTCATAGGTAGGACATTGTTGGAATTGAAACGCTACTGAATTTCTTCTTCATTTAAAAGAGTGGTATAAAAGATTTAGCTTACCTGTTATATAGACAGGCAGGGGTTCCGATGATACGAAGTAATTCATAATAAAAACTATTGCTTTCAAAATAAATAAATTGACAGTTTCAGCCTTTAAAGAACCCCGTTAATTCCTGGTTAACATATTTAATTATGTTTCTTGGATAATATACGTAATGAAATGCAGTGGGCAAAACATGTATTCCTACTGCTCACAGACGAAGACAACACGTGCACTACAGAAATTAAAATGCACTATATCATTCAATTTAATGTAGGTCTGAATGTAAAGTAATCTTTAAGTTTTTCATCCACTTCCTGTAGTACCGAAATATGCGAGTCTTCGTACATGTGATACACGAATGATTTAAATACATAATCAGCGTGTTTTTTTAGTCTTATTTGTTTAATCTGTTCAAGCCCCTCTGTGCCATTTCAATGCTCCCCTGAAAGCCTCAAACGCCCCCAAGGGGGCGTTATCGCCCACGTTGAGAACCTATGATCTAGATGAAGCTTTGAAGGTTCTTGCAATCTAATTTCTTCAATGTGAGGGGATATCACAGAGCAGAAAATTTTACATCTTGTTCAGAAATGTGGGAGGCATTTCCCATTATATATTGGAAAATACACCTCTTACTCAGCAAGTGATAATCAAAATCCTTTATTTTATTTTCAAAATGACAATGCAGGGATCATATATAACAAATACATGGATTGTAAAATATACTGATCATAACAGATACTCAAAACTCAATACAACACCTTGAATCATGGTTTATAGTCTCAGAAGCTACTTTTTCTTGTAGTAGATATACAAGTTTTTTTCTCACATATAATGATAGCTATGTTGATAAAGGGAAACCGAATGCTAATCCTCTGATGTATAGTCAGTTTTTCCTCTGAGATTCAATCCTTATCCAATAAAAAATAAAAAACCAAAGTATTTAAAGTAATTCATAAAATATCCTGGATACAGATTCAAGACAGTTACAACCTTCCTTAGACTAGATTTCTTAGGTGCTAGATAATGTTATATTTATGCATTTCAAGAGACCATCCATCCTGCAATGTAATAATATATTTTATTACTAACAGTTTAGACAACTCTTGAAATCATTTGCAAGAAGTATAATTAGTCACATGATGCTCAACTAAAACTTTTTTACCAGCAAGATAGTTTCAAAATAGTATAAACCTGTATTTCTCAATTTTTTTTAAATCCACTTTTACAATAACAATTTAGAGATCATACGTAACAAATACACAGATTGTAAAATAATGTATTGATCATGACAGGTTCTAAAAGCTCAATACAGCACCTGAAAATCTGATAATTAGCTCTTTTGCGAAATAAAACACAAGCTTCTTTTCTTTGCAGTAAACATCTTCACACTAAGGATGATTATATTAAGAAATTCATCTCATTACTAAAGTTGATAGAGCTCATCTTCCAATAAGCAGTCAATTATCAGATCCAATCCTTACTAACCAAAAATTAAAACTCTTCAGTACAGTTTGTTTTCTAAAGTATTCAGATCACTTAATAAAACATCTTAGATATACAGTCCAGACAGTTACAACCTTTTTGGACAAACACTAGAAAACGTTACACTTATGAATTCAAAAAGAAAAGACTACACATTCTGTAACAAAGACAATCTTTAAAATCTGCAAGAGGAAGGCCAATTAGTCACTTGATGCATTAGTGTTAAAACTGCTACATTGTTACCAGCAAGTTAGTTTTCAAAAAGTAAACCTAAATTTCTAAACTTGATAATTCACTTTACATTCACAAAATTACTGTATAGATCTATATAATAAATATATGATTTATAAAATAATATATTGATCCTGACGTACTAAAAGCTCAATACAACACTTGAAATACTGGCCAATAGCTCTCTTCTATGAATCAAAACACAAGCTTCTTTTCTTTGCAGTCGTCATTTTAACACTAAAGATATGCTATACACACACACACACAAAGGGTACCAAGAATACTTACAACAGCATTCATTTATTTCCCTTATTTTCACATTGATTGAAATTGTTGATTTATCAAGTCAGGCAAATTAATCATGTTTGCAATGTTTAATTCCAAAATATTTGCTTGAAAACAACCTTTAAATGTATGATGTAAATAAAATTTTGGTATAGTATCACCACAGCAAAATGTGAATTGTCACATTTTCCCACTAATACCTTGTCTGACTGGATTCTTTTCAAATAAAATACGCAAGAACCTTTTGTTGTTTTGATGTCATGGCGCAATTCATGTGGTGCCAATTTTGTTGCGGTGACACTAATATGTAAGTACCAAAAATTTTAAAAAAAAGATTTACTTACTTATTCAATTCTTGTTTTTTATCATATTCTAAAACAGCTTCACACAGATCATGAAGTGATTTAAAATGTTGTCCTGTGCTTTTAAGATGTTCCACAGCAACTTTTTGTACTTTTAAAGTGGGAAATATTTCGCAAGCTTGACGAAGTACTTCATTTTCAATAGATTCAATTCTGTTTATCTGTGTGACATCCAAAGAACCATGAGCCTAAAATTCAAATAAAGATTCAATTTAAAAATTGATGACATTTAACAAAAAAAAATTTCTTCACTTGGAAAAAAAAAGAATGCATCAAAACTTAAAATAAAACAATTACATAAACACATATCCACATAAATTTTTATAGCAAGTGTGTTTTAAACTGAAATTTACAGACTTCTTTCCAACAGGATTATACAATAGTTACCGTGTTATTTATCTCATTAAAAAAAAGTTATTTAATACCACCTATTTGGACATGGACTAATATTCAAAACTAAAATGATCCTGTCAAATTAAGAAAGCTGCTGATCACTGAGAAAACAGAACTAAAAAGATTAGCCGGCACAACCTAGGGCTCTAACCTTGATGTCCTTTGCACTGCCCATAAGTGTTTATTAACGTCGCACTATAAAGTTGCACAATGGCTCAGACTTTGTAATTTTGAACCACGGTCAAGTGACAAGGATGACACCTTAGCTGGCCCCCACTCCCTCCAAAAAAACCCCAATTTTCCACACCTCACCAATGGGTAGACTTTGAGCAACAACAGATTTAACCTGCTCCACTCCATGGTGGATCTTCAGTGGCACTAGGGCTCCAACTCGCAGCACACCAGCCACGAGTTCGTTACCATGACCAATAGGTAACTTTATAGTGCGACGATAGCCTATAAAACCTATGCAAGACCAGTAGTATAAGATAGTGAAGGCTACAAAATGGTTTAGAGCCCTTGTGTGACCATAGATGGAGAATGGGTTTTAACTTTTCTGAAATAATATTGAGAATAAAATACTTTCCGACTCATTTATCAGCTGACTATAAAGAGATTGAAAACACTAACTTACCTTTCTTTATATAAAAGAACTACATGGTATTCTTGTAATTTTCCATCTTTAAATCATTTACCCTTCTAAACCCTTGCTATCCAGGGAAAAAATTTTAACTTGCAAAGGGTTATTTGGACCTCGTCTAATGTTAGCTAAAATTTCTCTTGAATCCGAACTGAAATATGCTGCCATGGCTACTATTCATGAGTACATCAATGATTCTCAATTGCATCCATACTGATATTTGGCTGAAGAGGCTATTAAAAATGCTGGAGATGGAGTTTTCTACAGACTTCACATTATCTTTTCTCATTAGAAAACATTGACAACTTTGGTGGGAAATAGCAGGCATTTCTTTAGCTTTAGACATGATACAGCACTGTGAAAAGGAAAATATAGCATTTTTTGTTGATTCTAAGGCAACAATAGACTTTAACAATTATCAATCATTAAGAATTTAAGATTTCCAATATATGCATGGAGAAAATAGACAAGAGCTGCCTTGTATTACAGCGTATTCCAAGCCCTTGTTGGATATATGAAAACGAGATGGCTATACATGGATATAGCAGATATGCTGGCCAAGAGTGGATTCCAAATATCCTGTACTAATTCAATCAAGCCGTTATAACCTGTATACAGAGAAGGCTTCAGAAGAAAGGAGGCGTACTTCAGAATAAGCAAACAATTACTGGTTCCATGCTTAGAGCAGCTTGGCTGTTTTAGACTTGTCACTGATCATGATTACTTGCAGGATTTCACTGAATGGAATGGAAATGGCAGATTCAGATTCCTGCCTCCTTTGTGGCCATGATGTACTCATGACTGGAGACCACCTCAATACAATATTCTACTATTTCAAACTATATTTCTTTAAATATTGTTGACTGGGCCTTAGGTGACTGCTTATCATTTTACATTGTATTGGGCTGCTAGTTGACTTATGACTGTAAAGTCAGGTACAAGCACAGGATTTAAAAAATTTTTTGTTTTAAACAAGAGGAAAAAAGCTTAATTAACTCTGCATCACAACAGGACAAATTAGTATCAATGAGTTAATGAATAAAAAAAAGACTAAATTATGATATAAATGTATTAAACATAATTATTCATAACATTTATAGAATCTGTTTTTTCATAGAGAAAAAAAATTGATATACAATTTATACAGCAAAGTTTTTTAATTGATTAGATGTAATGAATATTGAAAAAGTTATTGGTGGTGTACCTTTTTATAACTACATTTCTTAAATGTTTCAAATCAGTGAACACATTTCCCTAATATGACAATTTCTTAATAGTATATGAGAGAACAGTAAATACAGAGCACACTTGGAATTAGATTATCGGTGCTATAAAATTTTTCAACTTCTTCTAAAGTATTACATATTTACATACTATTACAGATTTGGGCGGCGGGGGGGGGGGGGATCAAACAAAATGTAAAAGTAGATTAAGAGTTTTTCATTCATCCATCTAGAACAGTGGTTCCCGAAGTGGTCCTATGGACCCCCCCCCCAAGAGCCTGAAATATTATTCAGGAAGAGGGGGGGGGGCCTGGAAAATTAAAATTGATTTGGGGGTCCATGCAAGTTTTCAATATAAAATAAAAAATTTGATCCATTTTTATTTTTATGGAAATTTAAAGAAATAACAATAATTCACTTGGATATTTTCGACTGGGTGTTGAACCCTTTTGAGAGTGGACTAACTCGGGTCCTAAGTGGCCGTGGTAGCTTAATGGTCAAGGTGTGGGACTCATGGCTAGAAAGTCATGGATTCAAGCCTAATACCGCTAAAGACCCTCTGTGTAGGGGGGGCAATGCACATTAAATCTTTGAAGCTTAAATATCCTTCCATTGGTGTGGCGTGGAAGTTAGGAGAGGGAATTCCAGCTCAGGTATCGTCCTCATCACTTGACCATGGTTCAAAATTATGAGGTTCGTCACCAAAAATCCTTGAGTAGCTGAAGAGTGCAACCTTAATATTCACTCAACTCAGATGAATGCATACCAATACAGGAGCATCTTATTGAAATATCCACAAATGAGGAACTTAAGCCAATGTTTGAACAAGGATGCCACAAACTCTGGTTATAAAAACCACATCTCAATTTTATATCCTGCATTATGGGTTATTGTACAGAAGTTGTTGACTACACTCTTGTCTTCCAATTTAGTAGAACATGGATTAATAACATCTCATCAAGTTCGTCCTAGTCATTAATTTTTTTGTTTTATTTTCAGCAAAAGAGTTATAATTTCAATAAACAATTCTTCAAGAAAATGTTTTTTTTTTTAATTTTTATACTATGCATTTATGTAGCTTTTTTACTTGGGAAAGTTTTGACTTTAAAAAGGGGTCCTGTGAACAAGTTTTGACTATAAAAAAGGATCTGTTGGCAAGTTTTAACTATAAAAAGGGGTCCATAGGTTAAAAAAGTTTGGGAGACACTAATCAAGAATACTATACAGCTATCACATAAAAAATATCTGGTAGCTTTCATTAAAATCCAACTATTTTGAATCTATATAGGTGACTAGTCCAAAAATGAACATTTCTCTAAACTTTTTTAAAAGTTCAAAAGCAAATTCTTTTAGATCGGTGCCAGCACTGATACTATGAATCACCTAGGAGCCTTTTGGAACAAGCACAAGTTAATTAAGTAATTCACACTGATAAAAATAACTTTTAGGTATTAAAAATGAAATTTTAATGAATGAATAAAATACAATAAATACCTGATTATTGGTTGGTGAAGCAATCAATGATTTATTCGACACAGATTTCATTTGGCTTCTGATTAAATCTAGATAGCCACAATGAGGAAAAAATTTTTCATGCTCAGTCAATGGGTCATCATTTATTTCCCAGTTTCCTAAAGATATATTGCAATAGAAGCACGTAACAACATCTAACACACCTGTAAAAAAAAATTCATCCAATGGTTATTTCTTTTAGTTTGATTTGAAGGGGAAAAGTATGAAATAAAATTATACGATTTCTAGATAGATCAAAACTCTAAAAAAAAGTGCAGTTTCTATTAATATTTTCATCAATTCTAAAGGTGATAAAGTAAAAGTTTTATACTGCCTATTTTTCTCAAAATTTTTTAAATTTTATTAGCTGCTTTAGAATTAACAAATATAGAGATATTAAGATAAACTGCAAAATTGTTTAGTGTTCTGATTAAAAAGTCATATCTTATTTCATACCTTTAATGCAAATCAAGTTAATAAAAATGACATTTTAATTAAAATATTTAAAAAAAATTTGAAATTCTTTTCATTTTAAAAAGTGTTTGAGGTGAACATTTAAAAAAATGTATGGCATTTATCGGCTTTCTATTTTTGCTTTAAAAGAAATCTTTATTCACATCTGTTCCAATATAAATGTATTGCACATATAGAGAGTAAAGGTCAATCAACGAGGCAAGACTTTTCACATTAGCCCTCTTCTCACAGTTTCTATTGATTTGAGAAAACATTTAACTGTGACAAATTTTATGGAATAATAATAATTCTCTAATTTCCTTTATCTAAAAAGTGTAAATTAATATATCAGACAATATTTTTTTTAACCAGCTATATTTCAAAAATGTGAATAACTTAAGTGAATGTTAGAAAATATTACCTAGCAAATATTCAGTTTCAATTATTTGCAGAAATTATTACAGAAATCACACTGCCCACGTGGAGGGTCATTTCAACCATTACTTAACAGAATACATGTGGTGATGCAAGAGAAATCATTAGATGGAAGATGTGTTTTGGAATATCCTCCATGCAATTGCCACATTGTACCCCCTCCAGATGTAGCAAAGTTTTACCAATTTCTTCCATTTGAGAATAATGTCTTAAATTTTCTATTTAAAACAGCTAAAATTCAGTTGCTTTTATTCTTATACTTATTATACATATCTAAATTTACCATTCTTAGCTCTTTCAGACATAACATGTTTTCTACAGTTTCTTCATATTTGACTTTGAAAATAGTACCTAGGCCCCATTGTGGTGCGGATCAAAAAAATCTTTGCCCAAGGGTGGGTAAAAATAAAAATTTACCAAAAAAAGATGTTGTCATGTCCTTCCTGCAGGGAAGGAATGAAAGTTGCCATTGCCTGCGAGACAGGTTGGACTTCTTAACAATAAATGGCGACACCATCTATCTCCACCTCCACAATTTTGGCATGGAACTGAAGGGGAGGGAAATATTCTCCAGCCCCCTGCACTCGTGGTTTCTGCTGCGACCGCCCACAAGACTTTCGGACCCCCTGATTTAACAAACACATACTCCGTCTATACTCGGTGGTATTTAGTGGCATCGAACCCAGGCCCTCAGGTCTGGAGTCCAATTCTCTAACCACTAGGCTACCCCCCCCCCAAAAAAAGTGAAATATAACCACATTTACTTGCACTTAACAATATTCGTAAAAAAAAAATTTTTTAATTGAAAAAAAAAAAAGAATTTCTTAATACTACAAAAACTTAACAATTTAGTGATAGTGTACAAGTATCAAATTAAAATCTAAATTATTTATAGATACTATATTTTAAAATATATTTAAGCTACTTGATTTTTTTTGTTTTTACAAACTAACCAGGAAAAAAAAATATTTTGTGAGCTATGAAATACACAAATTTAACACAAGTAAAAACATATTAACCTGTATAGTAAAATCCACATTCAGCTAATTGTTTGGAACTGAGCATTATTAGCGGCCAACCTTTATACGTCAACAGACGACTCTTTAAATCTGACATTTGAGGTCTTCTAGGTTTATAAGAATTCTTTGGGTTAATATTCTGGACATATTTGTTTAATTTTGGGCCTTGAGGTTTTGACTTATTCATAGGTACATTTCCAACATTTAAAGTTAATAAAAATGGACATTTTGGTGCTTTCTTCATATGTTCTTTTAATGGCTTATCACCAACATTCCAATCGTCAATGACTATACCACAAAAGGCACATTGAACTTGATCTTCTGATTGTAAATAAAAGAATCCATTTTCAGCCAGTTCTTTAGGATTTACATATGTTAAAGGCCACCTGTCAGTAAAAGAATTGAAACGATTCAATTCATACTTCATAACTTCAAAGAGTTCCTTGTTTCTTGCATTTTCATCAGACACATATCTTTCTAGTGATAAATGTGATGGATTGTCAATTTCGTCTATATCTTTTATCTTTTCTAATCTTTCATCAATTACATCATCAGGAATATATTTTTTTATCGCCATGTCAACTGTATGTCTAGGACTTATTTCTGAAACCATTTTGACTAAGTTTTCTGGAACTGCCTAAAAGAAGAAAAACAATAAAAAGGTTAAAATATTTCATGACACTCTTAAAAAACTTAAATAGTTAACATTTTCGACTATTCAAAAGATTATGCTTGACACATATTTTATCCTATTAATTATTTTTACAAAGTAAAAACTGGCACAAAGTCAAAGCTTTACAAACAAAACAATTCATCAGGTGTTTCTTAACACCAAATTTTTGTTAGATGAGAATTTTTTAAGAAAGCTTACAAAACAAATTTGGATAAATTCATTACATAACTTAATTGAAATAAAATGAAACTAGCTGGAGTGTAGATTAGACGAGTCCCTCAGATTTGACGTTTATTTGGATTTTATGTCGAGATTAAGACTAACAAAACTTTAATATGGCAACTCTTAAACAGTCTTATTCCAAGGTCATATTCTCTGTACTTGATTGCCATTCATTACTTAAAATTGGCAGATGTTTTTATAAGCTTTTATTTAACTTACAATGAGTGTATGCAATTATTTCGGGTGAAATCTTGCCCCCCCCCCAACTCTATTTTAAGCTGATATCTTCAACCGATTGAGCCGAAATTTTGTATACACGTTTAATTTGGATGACAATGCATAATTTTACCATTTACATTCGAATATCGCAATTAGTTAAAAAGATATTAATTAAAAACCTTAAAATGCATAATTGTTTTACCCCTGTGGGCTATTTATCCTGCTGCGTTCGGCGGCGCGAAATAAAGAACGAAAAGGGGATTTTTTTGTGTGCGGAATTGACGTTTTTAAAACAGCAATCTAATTTTTTTTTTATAAAACCCGGACAAAAAAATAATTACAGAATTGGAAAGATCCTTTATTTTGCCCCGATACGATACAATTTTTTTTTGATAAAATTATAATATTTGTATTTATGATTTTTTTTTTAAAACTAGTCAAAATTGATGAGTTTTTAAGAAAATGTCTAAACTGTTATGCATGAATTTTTTTACATTTAAATGAATTGATATTCCGTACTAAAACAGCTCATGCTTTGCTCTTTTAGAATCAGTCATTTAAAAAATAAAATGCTGAAAACTTTTTTACGATTTTTTAAAAAATACTTTAATTTTTAATTAAACACTTAATAACTTTGTCATTCATGAAGATAATCTCACAAAACTTTTTTTCCCCGTTTAGAACAATATTATCCAATATCTGTACGAAAATTGAAAAAATTGCTTAAAAATTACAGTTTTAAAAAAAATTGTGGTTTTCATCTGATGCACCTTTTTGCAAGAAATAATTTAGCTAGACTGTTCAAAATTAACCGGCAAACAACCTTGCAACAATGATGAGTTGAATGAGATGAACAGACTGAGAAACCTGTCCAGCAATAACTAAAAAGTTAACAATAATTTTACTCTTTTTAGCATTTTAAATAAAAGCTTTTAAAAACAAGCTTTTATTTAAAATGCTAAAAAGAATAAAATAAACTTTTCCTTTAAAATTTTTCTTACTATCAACTTATAACATTACCCAATTTATATGATATAAAAGCTTGTCGCGAGATTTACCTGTGTAGATAAACAGTAAATTAAATAACCTGATCCGATTGATTTTAATTTTTAAAACTTTCAAACTAAGTAAATACGAGTACTTAAATCTTGTGGCAAGCTTTTACATCATATAAATTGTGTAATGACGTTATAAGTTGGTAGTAAAAAAATATATATTTTATTCTTTTTATCATGTTTAACATATTATCACATTATTCTTTTTATCATGTGGCCGATTAGACAATTTCACCAAAATTGCCAACTTTAAAGTCTCCCCAACATAAAGCATAAAAATTCTCAAAACAGACAAGCTTTAAAAAATTAACTAATCCATTTGAAAATTAAAACACATGAATTAAATTAACAGGCATACAATAAATTTTTGAAAATATTTTTTAAAATTTCTAGATAATTTTATAAGGAGCAAAGAAGATTCGACAATACAACCATTGTAAATTTCACATCAACATGGAACTAACACAGTTGGAAACCAATTTAACAAAATCATCAAGACTGAACAGTTTATTTGTTAAATTGGGGTTATTTGTAATATCAGGGTCTAAAAATTACATACTTTTATTCATTATTTTATCTTAAAATACTATTAGAGAATTATTACACCAGTTAATTGGAAATTTAAAAATGACTAACAGATGTTTGATAATCTTTTTGCTTTACAACTTTATGTAGAGAAGAAAATACTGCATCCTTCACATACTTCTTGCACAAGGTATGTTTTCATTGATTCCAAACAATTAGAAAATGCAACAGTTTGATAGGAGTTTCATTAACAATTTCGGAATAAAAATCACTATACATTTGTTAACAGCAATCTACCATGCTTAACAAATTTTCAAAACAAAATTTACTGCAAAAACCGTACATATAATAAACTTCACTTCTCACAAGAAAGAGAGCAAATGGTAAAATCTTTTAAGATATCCCCCACAATGTGGAGTGGGATCAGATGAAGGAATACCTTGTCTTATTCAAAACTACTGTGAAAAGTTTCTCTCAGGAAACATCTACACTAGTATAGTCGAAAATAATTTGTGTTCCTTCGCTGTCAAAATTTATTTGAAACTTGCATAAAAATTTATTTTAAACTTCACATCAACATAGAACTAATATAACAATATACCATTTCTAACAAAAATAAAATTTATTTGGCCAAAAAATTTATTTTAAAATTTCACATCAACACAGAACTAACAAAACAATATAATTCCATTTCAAACAAAAATAAAATTGATTTGGCTAAAAAATGTTTGTAACTTACATCCCCACGGAGGTTTTCAAAACCCACTCGCGAAATGGCATAGAAATTAATTTAACTACGCGTACATGTATAGGTAAATTCCCGGAAGTGTTTCTCCATGCGTGTGGCTGTTTAGTTTTCTTTTCTTACGTAAAGAATGACTAATTCAACAAGAATAACTATGATGTTATTCTTTGATAAATTAATGTCCATGGTAAAATGAAAATCAGATTCATAAAATAATAAACTGTAAACGAATTGGAACAAATAAAAGCACACTATGATACAATTTCACATTTAATCTCTCATTTCTTTTCTAAAATTGCTTTTTAATACTATGCCACTGATGTTATTAAATAATGAAATTAAATACCAGCAATAAAAAAACCTGATATTCATTGATTTTAAGCAAAATTAAGAAATACATACCCAAAATTTATTGTCACTTTTTAAATTAATTAACGTTGAATGTAGGTTTGAATAAATTCAGAGAAATCACCTGCACTAAAACTTACGTTTTACAGAAAATGTAGATGTAAATTACTTTATATTTACATTCTCAATATAACGTAACCTTTAGGAAAATACGATAAACGCGAACAAAAAATATTCCCCTACTACCTAAAACGCTTGTTTACACTTATGAGCCCCGTAGATTCAATCACGTGACTATAATTTCTGCTTATAGTATAACGCCTGCTGTTTTTACTTTTCGTTTTAGTTTCAAAATGTTAAAACCAAAGTTGTGTTCTAATAATTATGTCAGCTAATTAAAAGACTGAAAACACATTTCATTATTACAATAAGTGCAAAAGAAACTTTTTGAAAGTCTTGAAAATATTCAAGGTAAAAAACATGAATATTATTTTAAAAATTTGATTATGTAATTTTGATTGTTTGTTTGAAAGTATTTGCACACTTACATTGTCTTAGCAAAAATAAGACTTCTTCAAAATCTAAATCTTAATATGATTTTTCCAAGTTGCTTGCAATACAAGTCCAAGTTAAAATGAAGGCACCGATTACCGCCGAAAGACCAATTGAAGTTCAGATACAATAAATTGTACATTTAATTCCTGATGAGCATTTCCAGCAGGATTTATTGACTAATAGGCAATTGAAATGCAGACGAAACACATTGACACCTTCAATTTCTGAAGTACGTAGCTCCATCTGTGATTAGAATCATAGGAGGAAGATTAACACTTGATTGAAAAATAATTTAAAATTAAGGTGATATTCTGATCCTAAAATAAAAGTGATTGTAAAAAGAGCTATTCCATCCAATACAAAAAAAAAGAAGAAAAAGAACTGTGGAAAATTCCAAAATAGAACTCTGCAAAAGGAAGAAATTGGATTTTCGAACATCCTAAAACTGGTGAAAAAATCTCAGTAAAGAAGGGATGCAGACGAAACACATTGACACCTTCAATTTCTGAAGTACGTAGCTCCATCTGTGATTAGAATCATAGGAGGAAGATTAACACTTGATTGAAAAATAATTTAAATTAAGGTGATATTCTGATCCTAAAATAAAAGTGATTGTAAAAAGAGCTATTCATCCAATACAAAAAAAAAGAAGAAAAAGAACTGTGGAAAATTCCAAAATAGAACTCTGCAAAAGGAAGAAATTGGATTTTCGAACATCCTAAAACTGGTGAAAAAATCTCAGTAAAAAAGGGATGAAGGAAATATTAAGACGTGTAACTGTGTGTCAGATTAAATAATGTTATTTCCTGAGTTCGGAGATAAAAACTGTAAATAGGTAGCTAACAATGCAGTGACAATGTTTATTTATCCACAGGGATAATTTTTAAGCATTTTCTCTTGTGTAATGTCACGATAGTTATAATTATCGCTTAAAATTATTCAAAACATCCCAACACTAGATGGGTAGCTAACTTAAGTGGCAAATAATGTGAACGAGCTTTATGTCCATGATCCAGATCAGGGACATAGCCACCACCGTATAAGTCGTATCAATGATACGAAGCTTTTAAGCCACAGTGGCCCTACTATATTTAACTACAGTCCCACTAACAGGACTCTCATATCTAAAAAACGGCCCTGAAGGATTTTTGATACAGGGCCCATTCAGAACTAGCTATGCCAGTCATTCACATTGATTGTTTATTAATGCTGTATTCTGAAGCAACATAAGGCCTGTAGATGTCAGACTTTGCTATTTTGAACATCGATAAAATGGGAAGGACTACACTGAAACTGATGCCCCACTTTTCAAACTTTCACGCTACAACAATATGTAAATTTTGAGTTTCGACAGATTTAACAAGCATTAGCCCCTTTACACTGCAATTTTTTCATAGCACTAGGTCTCAATCCTATGTCTCTTCAGAACCACTTCCAGCCGTGAAATGGCAAACATGACCCTTCGGCTTCCACAGTGACAGGCTTTTTTTCGGATCAAGCCACTTACTTTTGGATCAAGCTACTGATCTCCAACGCTCGGGCCGTGAACCTATATCAGTCTTTGGATCAAATGGTACTAGGTCGATCAAGGAACATTAAATTATTTCCATTTTATTTACCTTGGAGTTGTAGAGCTGCTTCCCAAACATAAACTTCTAAGGATTGGATTCAGAGCCCATTTGTCAACAAATCAGGCGAATTTAGCATATCTCTGTAAAAAGATCAACTGCTGAATATTGTAAATTACCCTAGCCTTAAAACTACGTTCGAGACACAACAACTCTATCAATGTTTTGAAATAAAGTCATGACGGAATAACCTGAGATTGCCATGGCAGCACTTAAATTCTATTGCCATTTCCGACAACCTATATGCGTGAAGCGGGGTTTTCTGCAGTGACAACAACTAAAACAAAACAACGAAATAAACTACACATAAGCAACACACTTCGGGTGTCATTTTCTCCTATTCCCCCAGATGAAATCTTCTCGGGGCAAGGAAACACGTTCAGGTTTCTCGTTGATTTAGAGTTACAATAAGTTTAATTGTTTAATCCAGTGTTTCTCAAACTGTGGGTAGCTCCCCCTAGAGGATCATGGTAGAACTGCGAGGGGGTGCAAGCATAATGGGAAGTCGAAAACAAAAGGTCATTTAAAAAAATATTAATTTACTCAAAGTAAACAAACAAAATACATTCTGACATTATACAAAATAAAACACACATTTACATTGATATAATGCACTTATAAATATATCAGTACTGTGCAATGTCTCTTATAATTAATTTAACAATACTAAATTAAAAATAAGTCAATTATCAGTAACCCCATGAGCTTGTCGTATATAAAATTATTTTCAAAAATTAACGCTTATCTCGATAATTTGTACGGTTTATAATTAATCCCTTAAATTCCGATTGAAAATTACTCGATTCGCTCCCTAAAGCCCCCGTTTAACACGTAGGCGAGCGTATGTGGTGTATTGGGGAAGGGGAATTAGAAAAGGAATAAATAAGTGAATTTTCTGAAATAAGTAAATCTTTTGTAAACACTGTCAAAGTCTTTTTATTGGATTCCAACGCCTTCGGAATAATTTTATTGATAGCAGTGTACGCAAAAGATCGTACTTCGGAAAGACGTATGTATACATCTGAGGCAACTAACGAACTGGCTGAGCGAGACGTTTATATATGCCGGTGGACCTTAAGAGGTTGAAGTCATATTGTAGTTTTGCCGTTAAAGCATATTATTATTGAATTCAATATATTGCTATTGTATGGGATGGACGCGATGAAAATAATGAGTGAATATTGGGTCGCAAATATTGAAAGTTTGAGAAGCACTGGTTTAATCACTTTATATTCATTTTCTAGAGTAAGTTTAGTTTATTTTGGAGGCTGTTTAAATACAATTAAATAAAGTTACTAAATCAAAACAATGTGAAATCTAAATGATCAACTCCCCACCACCACCACCACCACCCTCAGTGGGCCGTGGTAAAATTATCAACCGTTGGCCGGTTGATAAAAAAAGCTGAGAAACGCTTGTCTAATATACAACCTTAAGTTCTTTTCTTCGGTCTTAAATTCGTATTCCAAACTTCAATGACGCCGCCCATCCGGTATAGTGGTCAGTGAAGCTGGCTGCCGTGCCGTAGGGACTGGGTTCGAATCCCGGAGAAGGCATGGTTGTTTGTGTTGTAATCCTTTCTTCTGTCTGTGTTGTATGCCCCCGTGTTATACATTGCTTGGTGCACGGGGTTTATAAATACAAAAAACTTCAATGACTGGCTTGTACGGTAGTCCAGATTGGTACCATAAAAAAGCTATATCTTAAGTTTCATTTTTTTGTTTGTTGAGGAAAACATTTATTATATTGAACACACAAAAAGAATAAATCATACTTATATGCTGTTACATATATTTCAGATTCTAAAAAAAATCAAAATTGGTCATTCAAGGATGGCAGCCTTTCTGTGTAGTACACATACCTCTCTTACAGCGGGGGACCACAAAAATAAACACGTAGACTAGAGCGAAGAGGGGTAATCTCTGCAATAAAAATTAAAAATATGTTGTCTATGGGGCGGTAGAGCCTCTCCCTCTTGTCTATGCTACTGAAGCCTCTGTTGATATACCCAAAAATATCTTCCATTTCTAAAACTTGACGTTTTAAGCAATTAAATAGATTTAGTTGTAACAGTCATGTTTTATAAAATAGATTTGGAAAGCACTCTGAAGTATTTTTCAAAATTCTTTTCGATTTAATTTTCTAAATTTGCTACGCAGCTCGCTTCTGATAGTATATTTTATAGTGATAACAAATAATTCTGTATTGCTTTATAAGCATTCTATTTTTGTAAAATGTCAGTTTTTTTCTTCTAATTAGACAGTTGATTGAAAGAATTGCATTTTCAAACAAAAATTGTAAAAGTCAAAAATTACCTGAAGAAAGAAATGTTTTAAAAAAAATTATTTTCGGTAAAAAAGACATATTTTCATTCATTGAAAAAATTAATATTATGTGAATTCTAATTTTGCAAGTACTGGCTGAATCAATACAACATTCTTATTTTATAAAAATTCTTTCAAATTTTTATCTCTTCAAATTTTGTATCTTTATTAATATAAAAACAATAACTACTTTCTTCTTAAAAGCAAAATGAATAAATAAAAATAGAGCCTTGAGCTAAAAATAATTACAGATCAGTACTTAATTATGAAATATAAAATAAATTGCCTTAAGAAAATGGGGGGGGGGGGATTTGAAATTTGATTTTATGGAATCCTTACCTTTTGAGACAGACGTGGACTAAACTTAATGCAGCCATCACAAGAAATTTTGTTAAATCTTCCGACATCTTGGATTTTAAGCATTTTGAAGATTAACTGATAAAAAGCAGAGTAGGAAAGGGAACTTCAATCTGAAAGTTAAAATTAAAAAACTAAAACCAAATTTGAACTACATATTTTGCATACAATAAAAAATAGAGTATTGTTAAGTAGGGAAAGTTATAATACTAAAAGATTAGCAGAACCTATACTGGTGCATCTTTTGCTGATTTTACCTCATTGATTTTAATAGTCGCAGTGTTTTATTTTTAACATGCTTTTATAAGATTCACTTGCATGTAACGGAATCTTAGAACTCGATTTTTACCCACTTTAACAGATCGGATTAACTCGAAATTTTGCCCACTTGTCTAGGACCGATGATAATACAATAATTTCACAATTTTGTTCCATTGTCCTTATCAGGATCGTCAGGAATAATGATAATCAGATTTTGGGACAATTCCATATACCACTTCCAGATTTGGCGACTAATTCCATATAACATTTTCAGATCTGACGATTAATCCCATACACCATTTCATTAGATCAGCTAAGGAGTTATTTATCAAATCCTCAAGCAGAGCATGAGAGATAGAAAACTAAGAGGAGAGTATAAGGTTATTTGTTTAATCCTACAATCGGACTCATTATAAAAATGAAAATATTTTCTACTGGGTTGCCAATAGCGTTAAAGGTTAAACTAACCGATATTAAATGGTTGGGATCACGAACCAAAAACAAATATTAGAAAGCAAAAGTAAAAAAAAAAAGGATTAGCTATTTATGAAAATGATCAAGTTGAAATCAAGTTTCATACGCAGCGATTAAGGTAGTCGGTTATATGTTTTGACACTTTAGGAGGGGAAAACTTTTGTTTTGATTTCTAAAAAAAATCCATTTTTAATCTTTTATTTGGTATCTGATTAGAAAATATATATCAATCTGAGATAAAAGGCACATGTATTCTAGAATACAAATATCATATGTTTAAAAAGATACAATACAATTGACAGAGCTTCACGAGTTAAAGAACTTTAATTTCAGATTTAAATTTGAGAGATTTTTGATTGCATATAACGTCAAACTCTACAGAAACTCGAGGACTATTGCCAACGGGCCTCGCTGGCAATAGTCCTCGAATTTCAGTCAAGTGACAAAGAAGACACCCGAGCTGGCATCTCACTCTCCTAGCTTCAAATGGGAGGATTTTGAGACACGGCAGATTTAACATGCCTCATCCCCTCTACACGGTGAGTATTCAGTAGCACTGTGGCAATCAGCATCAGGAAGCCAAACATCTTTGGTTAAAGAGTTTAATATGGCATTTAAATAATACAGTGGCAAACATTAAGGAACATTACATTTAGAGCTACAATAAAGACAATTACGGAAACTACCATATTTAGCATTACAACGATCAATAGGAAGATAGGATCTACACGATGTTCATGGTCCGACAGCAATCCTTCGATTGACAAATACTAGAATTGTTCGCTAGAGGTCGCTGTTCCCATATTTGTTCGTTACAGCACCAAAATTCGAAAGTGAGCATAACCACACACATACACTCGGCTGCCACCACTGCATCAAAAAATCGTGTTGAGTTTGTAATGTATGCCTATATCTACTTCCCTCTAATCCCCCTTGTCTACTCTCAGACCCGGCTAGGAGTGTGGGAGCAACTAATTGATCAGACGACATGATTCATTAAAATCGTTTTATTGTCACACTTATCAATACAAGCACAGTAATAATCCAACTAAGTAATTTAGATCAATGATTAGAGCGCGAAAGTGAGACCAATTAGCCTGAGGATAATATTTACGAACATTCAACTAATTTCTACGACGATAACTTATACTAGCTCGATATGAACTGCCACGGACTAACAAATTACTTTCTAACTTCTATTTAAGGTATCCGGCTGGTTGTGACAACTTTTTTTTATTAAAAAAGGAGATATGGGGATTTTTTTTGTTATTTTTAGATTTGTTTAGTACATTTTAAGAAAAATGTGCTAAAATTAAGAAGAGAAAAATAAATTATTATTACTAAAATGGGAAAAAATAGGTAAAAATTGACAAAAAATAGCATAAACGCGGCCCATTCTGAACCAAAGGTTTATAAACAAATTTTCAATTTTTTCAATCTAATGTGTTGCTATATCATTCAATTTTGAAATGACCTTCAGGATAAGAGATATTTTCTTTTTTACAAAAGCTAGAGCAATTTATCTCAGATACTATATGAAAATGCTTAAAAAGACAGTGATTATATTCACATAAGGGACTGTAAATTTTGTAATAAAACAGTGATTGATAAATCTGAAGGTGAAAACAATTCTACTATTATACAGAACGTACACAAAAAATTTCAGTTAATTATGTTCAAAACTTTTTTAGCAATCGCTGACCCCATTTGATTATTTTCAAAATATCACATTTCGAGTAAAACGCGTTTTAAAGTATGACATCTTACTTAAATTAATGGCATCTGCTTTTACTAAAACACTTGTAGTTTTTGTTCAATAAACGGAAAATGATAAACTTGGTATTTTTATAAAGCTAATAAGATGGTTTATAAGATCAAATCATAAAAATAAAAAAATAAAAATTGTCAAATTTTGGCAAAATTTACAGTTTTATGGTAGTTGGATACCTTCAATAATACTCACAATACCTGAACTCTTGTCAGTCAGAAGTCCTACAGTTGAGGCCTTGAACCCTAATAGTTGTCTTGATCAGCTCACATCCGAGTGATCCTCACTTTGGATATCTTCAATTACCACAATACTAATCTTAGATTCTCACTTCCATAACTCACGATCCTCCCTTCACTAACTCGCACTTCACTTTACTAACTCCCAAAACTCGCGAATATAGAATTTATATACTAAATTTAATTTGCATAATCACGTTTTCTTACCTTCGGTGAAAGTTGGTTGAATTAAATTTTTCCCTTAAAGAGTCACCACCGCGTATAAGATCCGTCACAAGCTAAAATTTTAAGAAATAACAACAATAAATAAAAAAAATTTTAAACTTATGTTACGAAAAATTCTACAAATAAGATTCGTGCAAAATACTTTCCAATTTTTTAAAGAAATTAAATATAGTACAATCAAAACAAGCAGAAAAGTATTGCATTTCTTTGATAAACAAGATCATTTCTTCTCAGGAAGAAATGAAGAATACTTGTTGTAGCTACAAACTCTATAAATAACAATCATTCCACGCACATTTAATGGGTACCCCTCTCCACAGAAAGAAATTACGCGGACCGTCGCCAAAAGCCCTCGTGTTGCTATTCAGTGCGACGTTAATATTCACTCACTCACTCACTCCCCACAGAAAGAGCTTTTGAGAAAAGAATGAATTTCATACAAGTAAAAGGGGGGGGGGGATGTGCTTAATAAGATAAAGTAGCAGTCAACTAAGCCTAAATCCTTGATTAGGATTTAGGCCTAACCAAAAATGTATTCCATGCTTACCAAACATGTAATAGTTGAAAAGTTGAAAGCCATGTGACAAGAAAGGAATCAAAAGTTTTCTCAAAATAATTTATCTAAAAAGAAAAGGAAATTTACTGATTTAAAAATTAAAGTTAAGAGAAACTGCTTTATATAACAATAATTTTAGAACATTAATTTGTAAATTCTCAAGCACACATAATTTGCTATCTCAGAGGTGTACAAAAGGATTGAATGTGACAGCTCAAACTCCTTCCATAGACAACAGAATTTTAATTTTTAGTATAAAGATTACTTATTGTGCCTTCGCCTACGTTTTTTTAAGTGTAGTGTAAAATGTAAGCCCTTCCATGAAAGTAGTCCATGTACGCCACTGTGCTATCTCTAATCCATATAAAACAATCTGTTGAGAAGTTGGTGCAATGTAAAGTACCAACTTAAGGAATGATATATTAATACATAACGTAGAGCAGCAGTTCTTAAACTTTTGACCTCAGTGGCCCCCTTCATGAATGAGAGAAATCTTAACATTAAATCAGAACCTTCACTAAACTTCCAAAAAGGTGCTAGGGACCCCCGGGGTCCACGGATCACAGTTTAAGAACCACTAACTTAGAGTGAAGAAACAACTCCACAAATGCATCATTTCAATCTTGGCACGAAAATTTCAATTCCTTCTTTTTAACGATATAAGAACAAATTCGTTTATATATGTAAGTTTTGGAAAGGAAATATTTACCTTATAAATTTTTATTACTAGATTATTTTCCCCTTGTGTATTGCTCTGGTAGAAAGATAAGATAAATCATATTACTCACTGTCCAAATTTCTCAAAATACATTCCAAGGAAGAAATAGAGATAATAATTCTTTCCTTTAAAGGATTTAAAAAATTTTTAGAATTTTTCTTTCACTTTTATATTCTTTCATCTATTTTGCTCTGATTCGTTCTACTGTCAATTTCCTGTTTTTATATGATACCAAGATATTAATAAATCTATCTCTACTCATATAGTATATATACATTAGCTGGTACACCCATTTTTCGCACGGGGGAATTGAAAAATAAAACAATAGATTGAAGGATGAAGAAGTTTTTAATGAGTTAATTCTACGTGAATTGCAAATTAAACAAAACAAAAAAGAAGATTTTGCATATCTCAGCTTAACAAGAAAACCATATTTGTTAAATTTTAAGTCTGAAGGTCTAATAGCAGATAAAAAGGTTTTTTTTAAAAGATTTATAACTCCCTTTAACTCTTTTGCGGGTTGGTTTTTGAAAATACCTTCCTAAGCTAATCTCTGCTCAGCAAAAGTAACACAGAACGCTTAAAATAGTATAAATATTTTATATCTGGATGTAAAATACGTTAATATTATTTTCTGTTGTATTTATTGTATGTTAAAATTATAATATTCGCAATCAACGCCGTTCTTTACATTTTAATGATGATTCAATGGAAACAAAGCGAAATGTTTGTGATAGAGCCAAGTTGGAATTGTTTTTGGTAACCACGTGGGCAACTTTGCGTTGATTGAACGGTGCAGAAATTGCTTTGCTGTAGCGCCACCTGGAGGGGAGCTGCAACAAAGAGGATAGCACAAAAACCTTCTCCACAAAAAATACGTATAGATGCCAATTTTCATAGTGATCGGTTGAACGGTGTGTTGGAGTGAAGCGATTTCATATATACAAACATCCTTATATATATATATATAAGGATAGACTCACGATCTCCGTATTTGACCTACAGATTTGAAATTGGGCAAACATGTTCCTTTAATTGATTAGAGATCCGCCCAAAACGGGTTTTTCAGAAATCAATTCTCGGGAGAAGAGGAGGTTAGGGCGTTATAGACAAAAACTCCTGTTCATTAACCTAATCTATTCAGCCTATTAATCTACATTTATATTTATTAGCCTGCAAATTTCAAATTTGGTCTACGTTTATTTCGTTCTGTACAGAACCGCTAAGAAAGGGCTTTATGGAAACCGACTCCTAATGAGAGATGCGTGGGGTTACGGGGTCTTCTTGGATTTAAAAGAAATATTCCCGTTTATTAAACTTCCTGTCTGTAGATCTACAAATTAAAAATTTATTAGACCTGCAGACGAAATTCGGCAGGTACGTTCCGTTTGTTGTGTAGAGATCACCTAAGAAGGGATTTTATGGAAATCGACTCCCAACGGAAGTTACAGAGGTGTTAAAAGAGAGAGAGAGAGGAATTTCGTTTTTGAACTTTTAGGTCTACATACTTGAATTTTGGTCAGCATGTTTATTTTGTAGAGTAGAGATCCGCTAAAAATGGGTTTTGTGGGCATCGACTTCCAAGTGAGGCGAAGGGTTGAGTTACGAGGACCTAAAAGATAAATATACTTCCAATTTAGATTTAAGTCCTGTCCTTTTTTAATCAAGAGGTGAGGCTATAAGAATGATTTTCAATAAATCGAATTCTATGAATTAGATATCAATAACTTAAAAACAATGTAGCAATACGATTTCATGAAATACACGGTGAAGCGGGAAGGTAACGGCTAGAATAGAATAAAAACAAACTTACAAAGTATACAGTAGTTTGATACTGTGCTACAGAAACCTCCCAATCTATATATATATAAATGGATGTTTATATACATGAAATCGCGTCACTCCAAAACCGCTCAACCGATCATTATGAAAATTGGCATGCATATGTATATTTTATGGAGAAGGTTTTTGTGCAATCCTTTTTGTTTTAGCTACCCACCAGGTGGCGCTACAAAAAGCAACATCTTCACCGTTCAACCAATCGCCAAGTTACCAACGTGGTCGCCAACTTGGCTATGTTTCCATTGAATCATCATTATAATCTATGGAACGACGTTGCTTGCAAAAATTGTAATTTTTACATAAAATAAATACAGCAGAAAGTAATATTAACGTATTACACATACAGATATAAATTATTTACACTATTTTAAGCGTTTATTACACAAAATTTGTAACAATGTGTTACTTTTCCAGAGCAGAGATCAGCTTAGGAAGGTGTTTTCAAAAATCGACCCACAAGAGAGTTACGGGGAGTTATAAGCATTTAAAAAAATCCTTTTTATTAGCTATTAGATCTTCAGATTTAAAATTTAACAAATATAATAGTTTGGTTCAGCTAAAATATGCAAAAAGCTTTTTTTTTTGTTTAATTTGCAATCCACTTAGAATTAACTCATTAAAAACATCCTTCAATCTATTGTTTAATTTTTCAATTTACCCGTGCGAATTATTAATATCACAATATATTGCACTTGAGGCCATCATGAAAGGAAAAATGGGACTCACCCAAGAAATCAACTCTCTTTTACTTTCCATTGCTGCATTGGGCAAATCATGCACCCTCCAGTGGATCCCGGCCCATGTTGACATCGAGGGGAACGAGATGGCCGATTTCCTTGCCAATGAAGCCAGAACCCTTGAACGTGTAACTTCTTCAACTACGGTCTTTGATGCCAACGCAGTCGCAAAACAAAAGCTCTGCTCAAACCCACGAAAAAAATTCTCGCTGCCAGAATTAAATTATAGCCGAGAAATTACAACAACAATAACCAGACTAAGGACAAACATTTTAAGGGCATGAAGATTCTGCCTGATGGATCCAGATCATAATTGGAATGCAGGCACTGCCCAGGCAAGCAACTGGATCCCAAACATCTTTTTAACTGTCCTTCCATTGTTGGTGCCCTTTTTAAAATAGACAATGACTACAGCATGGACATCCTATACTCGGATCGTGCCATGGATGATGCCACGGCAGTGATTCACGCCTTTGGCAATATTTGACTCATTTCTTTATCTTTATTTTGTTATATACAATACCTTTGCACTTTGTCATACACGACAACAACAACAACAACCCGTGCGAAGGACGGGTATACCAGCTAGTATTTTACAATTTTTAAAGACTGTTTCTTAAGAGAATAATTTAGATTGTTTACAATTTAAGCAAAAAGAAAAAGAGTTCATATATTTCAATAATACATTTTTATTCTATCTAAAATCAATCTCGCTTACTACTTTAAAACTCCAATGGTTCCAATGTGCATGCATAAGAGAATATGCCCCGTACTTCTTGAATGAATGAAATGCAGTGATATTATGCTTGTTCGAAACTTTAGAAGTAGCAAGTGTGTGATGAAATTTATCAAATAATTTCACCCAAAGGATGTAAGATTGTTTAATCATAAAAATGTTAGATAATCTATGTATGTTCTGTTAGCTCACTTGCTGCAATCTTATCATATGCATAAATATGTGGTTTTCGAAGAATTGTTCAGCTGTTATATAATCACTGCAGATCTTTTTAAAGGAAATGCCAGCTTATAAAAATATATGTAATAGATTCAAAGTACAGTAAAAAACAAAAACAAAAACGGAATTCAGTACTTACAAATTACAAGAGTTCCGAAAGTGGTTTAAAAGTTGTCTGAAGTGCTAGAAAGAAACAATGAACATAATAATAATAATACTTAATAATGAGCTACATTATAATGTTAACTTAAGTAGTTGTCAGAAAAAAATAATAACAAAGTAGAATAGACAAAGTAATACATTGGTAAGGATTAAGACTTCTATTACAAAACAGAACATATTTTCGAAAAAAAAAAATTCTAATATGATAGTGAATTTATACATAATTTTTTATGTTCTTAATATCATTGTTTTTCAGTAGTTACTATTAGTGCACTCTCTCTATATACATATAAACTAGTGTCCAAAAGTCAAGCATAAATCGTAAAATGCGAAAAACATGGAGTAAATATTCGTAAAATTTTTCCAAATTTCTTGCGGATATTAATTGGGTGAAGAAGAAACATTGGGCTTATGCAAAACTTTTCAGTCGACTATGTCCGACGCGAAACACCGGCGCATGTCGGAACGCGGAGAAACCGATTCACGCTGCATAGGCAGTTCAGACAAGTTTCGTGCAACTGCTGCGCGAAGGAACGTTGTTAACCATCAAACAAGGTGAATGAGGGCAGAAAGACGCCAATTCGACATGTTATGAAAGGAAGAATCGTTGCAATGCTGGAATCCTCACGATCACAACCCGAAGTGTCTCGAATTCTGAATGTGGACCAGCCTGTGATCTCAAGACTGTGGCAGAGGTTTCAAAGAACGGGAGATGTTACCCGACAACCTGTATCAGGTCGACCAAGAGTCACAACCCCTCGCCAAGACCGATATCTGGTAATAAGTGCGCAACGTCAGAGGGGCAGTATTGCCAGAGCACTGGGATGGCGCTCACAGTCGCCCCAGGAATACGAATTTCGAGACAAACTGTTTACAAGAGACTTAATCATGCTGGCATGTATGCCAGAAGACCAGCGGTTTGCATTCCCCTCACGTCTGCGCATAAACACGCTCGTTTGAACTGGAGTTTGGAATATCAACATTGGAGTGTGGGAGAGTGGGCCAATGTGATGTTCAGTGACGAATCCCAGTTTAGTCTGAGTAGTGATTCTTGGCGGGTAACGATATGGAGAGAACGTAGAACACGTTTTGAACCAAGAAACCTAACGGAAAGACATCCTTTTCCATCAAGGGGAGTAATGGAATGGGCCGGCATCATGATGGACGGCCGCACAGACCTCCATTTCTTTGACACGGCGTCTGTGACTGCTCAAAGATACAGAGACGAAGTTCTTGAGCCTTATGTTCGCTTGTTTCGAGGTGCTGTCGGTCCTCACTTCATATTCATGGATGATAATGCGCCATGTCACCGAGCGGTGCTGATTGATGACTTGCTTGAAACGGAAAACATCCAGCGCATGTCGTGGCCTGCGAAATCCCCTGATTTAAATCCTATCGAGCATGTGTGGGATATGCTCGGGAGACAAATTGCAGTCCTTTCGCACCCACCAAGCTCCGTTACAGAACTGAAGAGAGCTCTCCAAGCTTAGAACCGTTTGAATCCACAACTCATTCATCATCTCATAGCAAGTATGGTAAATCGCTGTGCAGTGTGCCTGGCTGTCAGATGTGACCACACGCCTTATTAAACAGCAGCATCAGTATTTTATTTAATGTTTTCTTTCATTTTTTCTTTAAAGTGCGAATCCTTGCTATGCTCGGTTTTCTTTCAAACTGCTACTTTGGATAATAAAATTAATTATTATTATTCTTTTGATTTGCTTCCCTATTTTATAACCATTTTACACTCGCATATCACGTTTCCCGGCATTCTGATTTACAGTTCCTTCTTGATTCACATAATTATCAATTATGCTTAACTTTTGGACACCAGTGTACATACTTATCTTGTTCAAATTTTCAATCGTTTTGATGAATTCTTTCTATTTATCCAATCAAGTTCTAATAAATTTTTTAAACTTGTACTGGATGACACTTGATGTAAATGCAGTTTTTCAAATATTAATTCATTAATTACCGGTTAATTAATTTAATTAAATTAATCACATGTTTTCGACTCCAATTTAGATTCGTCTCCATTGTTGCAACAATGTATTTTTTTTGTAAATTTTGTGCTATTTTTTCCCTTTTTAGTAATAATAATATCTTTTTCTCTTCTTAATTTTAGAATATCTCTCTTAAAATATACTAAATAAATTTAAAAACCACAAAAAATCCCGATCTTTCCATTTTTTTTTTAAAGTTGTCACAAGTAGTTGGATACTTTAAATCTATCAAGGCTCAAAGTCCTCCCGTTTACGGGATGAAAAAATTTATGGAGTGGGGGTCCGTTTAATATCGTCCTCGTCATTTGACAATGGCTCAAAATTTGATGTCTGTCACGAATAACTGTCGTGTTGCCTCAGGGTGTGATATTAAAAAACAATCAATAATTGTCTATCATAACGCAAAAAATATAGTCTGAATTCACATTAATGTATGATTTGAAACAACACTGTCAAAAATAAGATCTTAACATTTTCTTTCTTTTTTTTCAATTCCCATTAGTTCACAATCTCCCTATATATGTGTTGTTCAAATTTTCAATCATTAATAAAATACATTTTAAAGCGCTCAATTGAGCTGAAATTTTATATACACGATTATTTTGGATGAAAATACGGTAATTTAATTATAATTTATAAAAGATTAATTGATTAAAACTAATTATTCAAAGAATTGCAGATACATCCCCGTTGGTATAATTTTTGGCGACTTGTGTCAAAACTTTAAAAGATTCCCCCCCCCCCCTCCCATTTTAAAGCGCTCATTTGAGCTGAAATTTTCTGTACACGATTGTTATGGGTGAAAATACGATAGTTTAATTACAATTAATTAAAATTAATTGACTGAAACTAATTATTCAAAGAAACAGATACAGCCACGTTAGTATCATTTTTGGCGACATAGCGACCATTTTGGTGACTTAGGTCAAAATTTTAAAAGATTTTTTTTTTTTTTTTTTTTTTTTTTTTACGTTTTAAAACATTTAGTTGAGCCAAAATTTAATATACACGATTGTTTTGGACAACAATACGCTATTTTAATGACAATTAATAAAATTAATTGCCACTTGATATTGTAATTCTGTTATATGTATATACATATTTATCATAATTGTAATTATTTGATAAAAACTAACTAAAATAAAATTTTTATTTGTTGACTTAAGTAGAAATTGACTTTAAATTTTTTTTATATTACTTGTTCCAAGCGATGTTAGAATATGTTCTTCTTTAATTTTTAAAATATTATTGGGGAAATAACCGTATGAGAGTTTTTTGCAGCCTTCGATACAGTTATCTTATTTTTATTTTCCCAGTCTGATACAGCTGGCATATTCGTTTTAAAAAAGTTCTGATAACGTAGGAAAACATTAGCGGTTTTTATGCTTTGTTGTTTAATCTAGGTCTGATAACGTCAATGCAATGTATTCTCAGATACATACATAAAGAGCCACGTCTGTTGCGTTCTATTTCTTTTTCGATTTTGTTAACTTGCTCCTTGCAATTGTGTTAAATTAAAGAGCAACATATGTCATTTTCTCCTTTCATTCATTGATTTTTTTTCTAAGAATTATTTATGAAAAGGCTACTCGTTTTTCTGTATTGAACTCTCACGAGTTTTGCCATTATCCAATGTGACGAAAATAAATCGCCAAGATGGCGATAAATTCAGAGGTGTGGACTAAAATAGGATCCTTACTCTAAAAAACTGATTTTTTTTTTCTTTCTTTCTGATGTGACAAGTACGTTACTTTTTCAGACCCTACAAAAGCATATTACTTACAAAGCATTTTAAAGAAAACTAATTAAAATGATTGCATTTTTTAAAAAATTTTAAATCTTACCTTATAAATTCTAATATATATTGAAAAATGAGTCTCTCAGCAGGAATGAAAAAAGTTTTTCATCGGACACCTTTTTTCCCCTGTTACATCCACAATAATGAACGTTAAATGATGTTCCTGCGCCTTTATTTGTAGTCTGAAATATATGATATATGGAATATAACAAAATTATGTTACATTGAACATAAACATATACTGTTTATTGTTTTGATTTCTAAGACTTTCTTTTCTTAGCGGTATAATTAAAGTACTTTTACAAATATTTGATAAATATAATTTAAACACAGAAATAAATTATAAGCTTAATTATCCCATTAGCTGATATTATAAGGCTGTATTTCATACTTTAGAAGTTATTTTATGTAGTGTATATGTTACCGTCAAAGTATGAAATGCCAGCATTCTATAGAATGCCTAGGCATTCTATACAATGCCAGACGTTTTTAGGCAAAGTATGAAATATGAGATTTATTACATACTTTGCCTAGGCATTGTCATTGTATAGAATGCCTAGGCATTCTATAGAATACCTAAATCTAAGGCAAAATATGAAGAAGGTCATGATTAGGATATTATATCAATGACTTACATTTCTAGAAGTACAAATGTTATTCTGAAAAATAATGAGACTTCTATTAAAAAAATATATATTGCTAAATTGTGATTTCGCATATACTTGTATTCAAATTGCTTTAGAAGTTCTAACCGTCGATAGAAACCATCCTATATCCCACTCATTACAAGTACCAATATATTGGCATTCGGAAAAAAATCAAAGTTTTTACTACAATACCTTTTTTAAAATAATTTCTGGCAAGGCTCACAAAGGTGGATGTACAAGTTCAATATCATAACGTGTAACATTTTGGTATTTGGTTTAAAGTTCTTTCAGAATTCTATCACGTCCCCAGAATTCGGAATTTGATTTTGCTCATGGCAAATAAAATTCCTAGAACAAGTTCACGTAATCGGAGGTCAGGTACCTTCCTCTGGGAAGAAAACTGGGTGTCAAAATTACTGGCGGCAATTGGTATCGCCTACATGGTGCCGCACTAAAAAAGGGATAGCATCCCCTCGGGAATGTACTAGGTCTGAAAATGGTAAAAATACCAATCTGTAGCCCCATTAAGGAAAAAAGGAATCCGTGACGTAATACTGTATAGCAGTTCTTCCCAACATTTTATCTTCGGGGCCGGTCAACGTTTGATAATTTTACGGTGGCCCGCTGAGAGTGTGACGTTGATTATTTATATTTAAAATTGTTTTGATTTTTTTTATAATTTGCAGTAGAACGTCGTTTTTTCGAATCAATTGGGACTGGACTGCGTTCGGATACGGGGTTGTTCGGATAACTGAAAACCGAAAGCGAGCCATGCAGTATATGAAACCGGACACTATACGAATATTGAAAATCATCATAAGCGGGAAACGTGCTTGAAGTAAAAGCAAAATAGGTGCAAAATATCGCGTGAGTGAGTGAATATTAACGTCGCACTGTTCAGCTACACAAGCGCTTTTGGCGACGCACCTCGTAATTTTGAACCATAGTCAAGAACCATTTGAATCATGGGGTCATGGCATCCCTTCTCCTAAATACCACACCAAAGGGAGTACTTCTGAGCTCTCTACAGATTTAACGTGCATCACCCCCCTACACGGTGGGTCTTCAGTGATACTGGGCTCGAACTCATGACATGCCAGCCACGAGTCCGATACCTTGACCACTTGGCTACCGCGGCCGAGCAAAATATCGAAATTTTATCTTTATTGTGGAAAATAATCACTTATTTTTCGCTGTACCATTGTCCATCAATGTATCAAGTATTTTTACCACCAATAGGCATCTTTACAACTAAGAGCCTGATATTTATTTACTGGGTAGTCGACTGAACTGTGAAAAGCATCCAAAATATCTGGGATTCATCCTAGATCAGGAAATTATTGGTCATGCTCAGATAAACAATTTGGTTTGTAGAGGCAAACAGAGATTGAAAATTTTAAAATATATTTCTGGCAGAGACTGGGGAGCGGTTGTTCGGACCCTTTGAAATACATATATTGCTCTCATTCGACATATCCTTGAATATGGTGTACAGGTCTATCAGGTTGCCTCTGTTAGCAACCTTGATAAACTTGAAAGGGTACAACTCTCTGCTGCCAGAGTCATAACTGGTCTCCGCAACAGCTGCCCGAGGGATATTGTTTTGTATGAAGCTGACTTGCAGCCTTTCAAATTACGAAGCAGATTCCTGTTGGCTAAATATTTTGCCAAGCTCATCAGTTATGGAGACCAGCATAGAATCTCTTGTTTTGTATGCAGTTGGCACAACAAGCGTCGTCTTAAGAGAGAAAGTCCACTTAGCTATGCTGAAAGCGAGGGATGGTTACATAATGAAGTAGAGTATGTATGTCTCTCTGGCCCGCTCTATGGATGTTGCTGCGTCGTTCTATGAACGGGTCTTTTTTAACACCGAATTATCCTCACACACTAACAAGGGCTCATCCAGAGTATCTTAGGCAGCTTGCTTTGGAGACTATTCATAAAGTCCCGTGTGATGCATTACAGATATATACTGATGGCAGCATGGGAGTAGGCGCTGTTTCGGGAAGTGGAATTTTCGTCAAAAAGGGGAATGGTATTAGGATCTGCAAGAGAAATCCTGACTTCTGCTCAGTATTTCGGGCAGAACTCTTAGCTATTCAGGAGGCTTTGAAGTTTTGCTATACTGAGAGTGTCAACACAGATATTTGGATATTGAGTGATAGCCGAAGCTCTATTCAGCATCTATCTGAATGGTGGAGGCATGGGGACAGAACGACAACGAGTATTATACAGTTATTAAATAGCTTGAATGCTAATGTTAAGATCTTTTTTCAGTGGGTACCATCGCACGTGAATGTCTATGGGAATGAGATTGCAGATGGTTTGGCCCGAGAGGGCAGCCATAAAGATTCTACACATGGTGGCTACCTTACTTTTTCAGAAATTGCTACTCGGGTCAAACAAGATATCAGTCCCTCTTGGAGGCAGGCCCCCGTGCATGAATGGTATGAAGGAAATCACCCTGGTGCTGCTTTACTTGGGACAAGCAGTAGGCCAGATGAAACTACTCTTGCTAGACTACGAAGTAGACATACTCGAGCTCAACGGCATGTGGATGGTGTTAAAGTTTACCCTTCTTGTCCGAAATGCAATGTGAACCTAGCCGCTCCTGCCCACATCTTTGCTTGTATTGGATGCCATAAGAGCCAGCTGTTCTCAAGTCCAGCTACAGTTCTTTATTGCTTAAAAACGCACGGGTTCATGGACTTGATCTAGATGTTTCTGTCGGTCAAGGGGTATAAGAAACAACAACAACAACACACCTTCGTTTTTTCACTGCAAGGTCTCTGACCAGGGGTTGGGGAACACTGTTTTATGGTACTGACGACTTCTTTAACAGTTTAAATGAGTTTACTTTTATTTTCCACAAACATCAACCAACACAGTTCCTGGGTTCCTTCTTAGTAGTCCTTTTAGCATTTTGTATATCAGTTATCAACTTCTAGTAAGTAATTTCAGTTTAAAAAATCATTTTTATTTGGCAGCATCAACTCGAATTTTGGGTAACTAGCCGTCGAATAGTTGTTTCATGTCTGTGGAACATGGGTCGGAAACCTTTTAGCTGTTGCGTGTGAAACCAATCTACTAATATGATTCAGCGAACCATACAGTAGAACATTTTTGAAACAATTGAAAAATTTACAAATTTGTTGAGTAATGCAAAGTGCCTCTGAGAATTGCACGGCGTGCCACATGTGACATAGGATTCCGACCCCTGCTATAGACTATGACACCTTCACCAACACTATAATTTGCTCCTCCATTTTCAGGCAACACAGGAAAAAACCAATTTTTTGTTGAACATGTTTAAGTAAAATTGAGTATTTTGACATTTCCGAACGAACAGCAATGTACAACTAACAAATTCTGAGCCTTAGATACGCGTTAAAAGTTTTATGTCTTGCCAAATTGCAGTATTCGAAACGAATCTGAGATGTATTTCATTCTTTGCCGGCTAGATTTAGGCATTCTATACAATGCCTAGGCATTGTATAGAATGCCGGATTTCATACTTTGCCGGTGACATATATGTCTGTGTGTGTGTGGAAAATCGTAGTTTAATTCTTATGTTTTTTTTTAAAAAAAGTAATGGCTTTTAAATGCGCCAACGGCTTGAGATTTTTTTTCTTCTTCGTATTGGGTCTTCAAATTCTGTCATTACCCAATATGATAAAAATAATCCACCAAGTTGGTGATAAATATAGGATCTGTTAGATATTTTAAGGTATTTTTCTTAAGTTGATTTAATAAATAAGCTATATTTTCTAATCCTACGAATGGATACATAACTCACAAAACATATTATAGAAAATTATTCAAAATGATTTGATTCTTTCTCTCTCTTTATTATTTTAAATCTTACCAATAGCTTCTAATATTTGTTGAAAAACAGATTTCTCAGCAGAAATAAAAACTTGAAAAAATTCCTTAGCCTCGTTTTTTCCCCTGTTTCATCCACTGTGATCAAGCCGAAGTAATGTTCATGGACCTTTATTTACAGCCTGAAATATATAATAAGAAAAAGTTGTATATTATATGAAAGACAATGACACACATATATTCTATCTATAATTTTGATTTAGTAGAACAAAATAAGAAAACCTCTGAAAGAATATAAAGTTCAATTAGTAGGGAGTTGGGTTATCATTGACCCAAATTACAGCTTGTATACGACATGGTACTGACAAATAATATTCTTGCACAAAGTTTAAAGTAATTCGCAGCCATTTTTTCTGCTGAGAAGTCATGAATTCAGGTAGTATGAGTGGAGGAGGAAATTGAGTATGGGTTTTGTCTCCAAAATACCCAACAAAGGGTCGATGATGTTGAGATAAGGGGACTCAGCACACCACTTGAGATGTTCCACTTAATCACTTTGCTCATCCAACCATATTGAACACAGCGAGCCGTATATAGGGGAGTTGGCCTCTTGAAATAGAGGAGGTCCTCCAGGGAACAGAGTCTGAAGCATAGAGTGTAAGTAATTTACGAGAATAAACGCATTAAGTTTATCTTTGACTTTTCTCTTCAGGACTATGAATAGCCCCCAAGCCACGTCAAGATATCACTCCCCACACCAACACAGAGCCACCTTCATGTTTCACGGGGGGAATCAGGTAATCAGCATAAAATGCTTTTGCTAGTGTTAGCCAGACAAACACCAGCCGTTGGTCTAAAACAATGTAAACGATGATTCATCAGATCATATTAGCCATTCCAATTGCTATTTTGTCCAGTTTTGGTGGTCTCGGCAAAATAGTCATCGCTTCATAGCACTCTGTGGTGGCACTAATAGCTTTGAGATGGATACTCTGCCCTGAATGGTCTGCCAGCATGCAATTACCGTTGAACATTCTTGGTGAATAATAAAGCTCTGGAAATGGATGTTCATTTGGGAGGTTGTTTGCGGCAGCGTAATCTTGCGTTTTAGGATGAATATCTTCTTCAACGATCATGTATCCATGTTGGTCAACTTAAATTTTCGCCCACTGTTCTGCATCTCAGAGAACATTTCCTAGTTTTGTGCAGGCTGCTATAACCCTTGACACAGTGGTCTTCAAAATATCTATAAAGTTGGCTGTTCTAACCAACGAGGCGAGCTTCAATAATCATGCCTTTTTTTACCCGTCGTACTTAATGGTGCTTTACAGCAAACAAAATTTTCTCGTACGACACTCATAGCGGCAAATGTTCGACTAATAATTTTCCTTTCACTGCCACCAGGTGGCAGACTGTTGCGACATGTAGCGAAGCTGTGTTGGACGGTCGAAATACGACACGTGTCGAAATAGGCGTTCCTTATTGTTTTGTTCTATACCTGTAAGCAACTACGTGCTTTTTCCTAAATATAAATGTCTCTACCATATTTCTACACAAAAAGAAATTCTTTTACATATATAGAAAAGACTTTGGGCTTCTATGCACCTTATGCTAGTAATTCTTCTTCTTACATTTTTATATATGTTCTATTACTATATATGTAAACTGTTGCAAATTTTGTTAACTTATTAACTAATTTTTCTTTTCAATTTTAGCAAATCATTTTCAATAAAACATATTTGTGTGTAAATTTCAATTGAGTTACTTACAAGAGTTGTTTATTCAATCATCAGTAGTACTGCTAATTGAAGAGCCAATCTATACAAGCGAATTGCGCAATGTACTTCTGCGCAACTTACTTACCACTGTATCGGTCACTATCTGTCAATTAGGGTTTGGCTGCAGTTCTGTTAACATGGTCGACATGACTGATTTTCCTTTCAAGTGCGAATTGTTTTGCTCCAATCGCTTCGAAAAGACAGAAGATATAACACAGCACAAATTTAATGGTGAAAGAGCAGCATCTACTGAGCAAACCTTCTGAGTGATGATATAATTTGCGGATGGTATAAGAAACTTAAAGTTAGTTGAATCGATATTCATGGTGAAGGGGAGCAAAGATGTTAGTCTGTAGTTAATGAAGACCTTGTTTTATGATTGATTGGATGGACAGAGACCAAAATTTGGCATTAAGGATTTCTTTGAAGAACATTTCAAGATCAGCTCTGTACACAATCGTAATAGAACAGTAATACTATTAATCCCTTCCAAGGTCATTTAATTTCTGGATTATGAATCAAAAAATGTTAATTTTTTATGCATATTTTCAAATATACATATCTTTTTAACAGAATAGCACCATTCGCATACAAAATTTCCTACAAATTGATGTAAAAAAGATCTATTTAAATAAATGAGTAATTTACCTGTTAAGTTGGTTTTCTGTATGGCAGAAATTATTAGACTTTGGACAGTGCCGTTTTTAGGCATCCAAAGACCCTAGAACAAAATAAATAAATAAATAAAATAAGGACCCTATCTTGGTTGGGTTTTATAAAATGAAAAAGTAAAAATATATGAATATTTTAAATATACAAAGCTATTTTAACATCAGCTCTTTATCGTGCTCTGCAGAACATAGGAAAGCAAAACTGCATACTATCTACATAAGGTGTATGAGTTTTCTTGCGTAAGCTTTAATGATTGAACAGGTTCGATTTAACACCAAGGCAGACTTATTCCAGAATAGTGTGTAGAGTTTGGTAACTGCCGGAACCAGAAGATGAGAAGTAACGTAATAGATAATAAATAATAAAAGAATATACGATCAAGATTACAAATATTAACATAGTTATTAGGAAATAAAACGATGTAGATAAAGATTAAAAGGTTTATTATATGCAGGTTGAACTTACCTAGTAACAACAAACTAACAATTTGGTTACAATCTTTTCCTAGCTTTAGTATACGCAAAAGTTTAAATAACTATTGTTAAATCCTGGTTTGATGCGACTTTGTTTTCAATTGCTTTAGCTATAAATGAAGATTATAGCTTATCCCACACCGTTTCTTAAATAATTTTTAATTTGCCAAATGATCTTTTTGCTGCTGCAGAAGTGAGAGGAATTGTATAGAATAAAAACGTTGCTGTAAATATTTCTGTTGGGTCGCGTTTTAGTTCTCCATATTTGCTCATTACTTCTTTACATAATTGGTGAAAAGTTCAAGTCTGGATTAATTTAGGGAGAACTAGGTATTAAATATTAAAAAATTGAGGGGAAAAAGTTTGAGCTCATTATATCAAAATACATATATTGGAATTCGTCACACTTTTGTAACAAAGTTGTTTCATTTATATGTAGTATAAATGTTAGTTTTAGAAAAATGAATATTTGACGGACTGCCCATACCAGCAAAAAACGTTTTTAATTGAGCTAATATTGTGCCTAGTATCTGCTTAAAAATAATAATTTTAAAATTTTCTTACCGGTTTCTAAATTGGTGATTAGAAGCTAATTCCTCAAAATGTCTTTTAACTTTCCTACATTTTTTTATATTTATATATCTATATGTATCTACACTGGTGTCCAAAAGTTAAGCATAATTGATAATTATGTGAATAAAGAAGGAACTGTAAATCAGAAGGTCTGGAAACGTGATATGCGAGTGTAAAATGGTTATAAAATAAGGAAGCAAATCAAAAGAATGATAATAATTAATTTTATTATCCAAAGTAGCAGTTTGAAAGAAAACTGAGCATAGCAAGGATTCACACTTTAAAGAAAAAATGAAAGAAACATTAAATAAAATACTGATACTGCAGTTTAATAAGGCGTGGAGTCACCTCTGACAGCCAGGCACTCTGCACAGCGATTTACCATACTTGCTATGACATGATGAATGAGTTGTGGGTTTTCAAACGGTTCCAAGCTTGGAGAGCTCTCTTCAGTTCTGTAACGGAGCTTGGTGGATGCGAAAAGGCTGAAATTTGTCTCCCGAGAAGATCCCATACATTCTCGATAGGATTTAAATCAGGGGAGTTCGCAGGCCACGACATGCGCTGGATGTTTTCCGTTTCAAGGAAGTCATCAATCAGCACCGCTCGGTGACATGGCGCATTATCATCCATGAATATGAAGTGAGGACCGACAGCACCTCGAAACAAGCGAACATAAGGCTCAAGAACTTCGTCTCTGTATCTTTGAGCAATCACAGACCCAGTGCCAAAGAAATGGAGGTCTGTGCGGCAGTCCATCATGATGCCTGTCATTACCATTACTCCCCTTGATGGAAAAGGATGACTTTCCGTTATGTTTCTTGGTTCAAAACGTTTTCCACGTTCTCTCCATATCGTTATCCGCCGAGAATCACCACTCAGACTAAACCGGAACTCGTCACTGAACATCACATTGGCCCACTCTCCCACCCTCCATTGTTGATGTTTTAAACTCCAGTTCAAACGAGCGAGTTTATGTGCAGACGTGAGAGGAATGCAAACTGCTGGTCTTCTGGTATACAGGACAGCATGATTGAGTCTCCTGTAAACAGTTTGTCTCGAAATTCGTATTCCTGTGGCGACTGTGAGTGCCGAACCCAGTGCTCTGGCAGTATTGCCCCTCTGACGTCACGCACTTATTACCAGATATCGGTCTTGGCGAGGGGTTGTGACTCTTGGTCGACCTGATACAGGTTGTCGGGTAACATCTCCCGTTCTTTGAAACCTCTGCCACAGTCTTGAGATCACAGGCTGGTCCACATTCAGAATTCGAGACACTTCGGGTTGTGATCGTGAGGATTCCAGCATTGCAACGATTCTTCCTTTCATAACATGTCAAATTGGCGTCTTTCTGCCCTCATTCACCTTGTTTGATGGTTAACAACGTTCCTTCGCGCAGCAGTTGCACGAAACTTGTCTGAACTGCCTATGCAGCGTGAATCGGTTTCTCCGCGTTCCGACATGCGCCGGTGTTTCGCGCAGGACGTAGTCGACTGAAAAGTTTTGCATAAACCCAATGTTTCTTCTTCACCCAATTAATTTCCGCAAGAAATTTGGAATAATTTTACTAATATTTATTCCATGTTTTTCGCATTTTACGATTTATGCTTAACTTTTGGACACCAGTGTATATATACATATATTGTTTGCGTGGAAGAATGGAAACCATAGTTGAACTGAAAAGCAAATGTGATAAGCACGTTTATTGATTAAATAAGGTATGCATATGGTATGTAACTGATTTATATTCAGGAAATATTATGATACGCAGATAAACACTGATCGTGAGAAAATATTATTAAAAATCACGAGGTTTAAGAGTTTAATTAATTACACAGTTTTGATTGAACTCTAAGAAATAAATAAATTAAATGTAAAAAAACTTTTTTAAGAACAAGCTTTTATTTAAACGCGCTAAAAAGAATAAAATAAACTTTTCCTTTAAAACTTTTTTTACTATCAACTTATAACGTCATTACACAATTTATATGATATAAAAGCTTGTCGCAAAATTTAAGTACTCATATTTACTTAGTTTGAATTTTTAAAAACCAAAATCAATCGGGTCAAGTGATTTATTTTACTTGTTTATCTACACAGGTAAATCTCGCGACAAGCTTTTATATCATATAAATTGTGTAATGACGTTATAAGTGGATAGTAAAAAACGTTTTCAAGGAAAAGTTTATTTTATTCTTTTTAGCGCGTTTAAATAAAAGCTTGTTCTTAAAAAAGTTTTTTTACATTTAATTTATTTTTTACTCTTTTTAGTTATCGCAGGACAGGCTTCTCAGCCTGTTCAACTCATTGAACGCTGGTTCGCCATCCCTGGTTTAGCTGAATTAATTCTCGCAAAATGGTATTAGACTAAAAACACAAGTTTTTTAAATCCGTAATTTTTAAGCAATTTTTTCAATCTTCATGCAGATTTTGGCTAACATTGTTGTACACACGAAAAAAAAAAGGTTTAGTGAGATTATCTTCATAAATGACAAAGTTATTAAATGTTTAATTAAAATTTTGACTATTTTTGAAAAACTTAAAAAATATATTATTTTTTTGAAATATTTTGAAGATAAGGGATGTATTTCTCTAACATATTAGAAGAAAATTTGAATTGTTTATTAAAAACTTCAAAAGGCGTATTAATCAATAAAATGCTTAAGACTAAAAACGCATTTTGTAATCAAAAAAGAAAGTTTTATCAAATAATGATAATTTTTTGCTGGACATTGAATATCTTCTACGTAAGAATCTATTTTTTTTTAATTGCTCAGATCATCTTTAGAAACTTGATTTTGAAAAAATAAATAATTAAATTCAAATAAAATTAACAGATTCTATTTGTAATTAAATTTAAGGACACATGTCGTAGTGTGTGTTTAGATTACTGGTGATAAAATGAGGTATATTTAAATTACTCGTAGGCTTAAAATTAGAAAATTTCTTTAAAAAATTACTTCATTTTATTGTAAAATTATTTTTTTTAATCGAAAATATATTGCATTTCTAGATAATATTTTTCTCTTATTGTTTTCCTAGCGGATTCCTTTTTGATGGGTAAGATACATTAAAAAAATGATCTTTCCGATTCTGTAATTATTTTTTGTCTGAGTTTCATAGATTAAAGATAGATAAATTATTTAAAGAATTTCTTCAATACTCCATCTCTTTAACTTGGCAGCGTTGAGAAAGGTATACAATGTACCAATCTACTTGAAAAATAGCTCTACTTTTTTGTTTTGAATTTAAATCCAAGGAAATAGATAGAAATTTGTAAAAAAAATTGCATACGTTGTAGAAATTAGATTGTTTTTACGTTGTAGAAATGTAATTATTTTTTAGACAAAGTTAATTAATACTGTCAATAGCGCAACGTTATGAAATTCCAGTTTGGCTGAAAACCGATTTTCGACGCCAACTTTTGTCATTGTTGTAACAATAAAATTATTACAACAATGCAGATATATCCAAGTTGGCGCCCAAAACTAGTTTAACGTTTTTAATTAATATCTTTTTAATTAATTGCAATATCGGAATATAAATGGTCAAAACATGCATTGTCATCCAAACTAAACGTGTATACAAAATTTCAGCTCAATGGGAGGAAGATATCAGCTTCAAAATTGAGTTGCAAGATTCCACCCGAACAAATTACATACATACATACATACATACATACATACATACATACATACATACATACATACATACATACATACATTGTAAGTTAAATAAAAGCTTTTAATAATAAAAAAAGATCATATTCATTTATAAAATGGTGTATGATCCATCATTTCTAGTCTGCATAAAAGATTTCAAAAACGGATTTATCAAGAAAATAAAAACGTAGATGTAATTTCTATTTATCATTATGTTATCATCTGGATAATTCCTAAGATGCTTTCGAAACACTGTTCATATATCTTTTACAATTTCTTTTATCTATATTATTTTCCGTTATTCAAATTATCTTTTTATATTTCCTTTATACTCCAAAGTCTTATAGCAAATTATCACTAAATTTTTTTATCAAAAATAAAGTATTTTTTATATTAAAAATTTTTGTTTTAAAATAAGCTTTTTTTATATTTTTTATTAAATGTGTCATTATAACGAATGAGAAACTGAAATGGGCTAAAGTATAATTTCAATTATTTGGGGAATGGGGACATTGAGAGCTATGTAATTCAAATAGGATTTTAAAATGTATCATAATCACATATTTATCTTTCCAAATATTTATTTAATTGCATTTCTTTTTTATGAAAATTAAAAAAAAGTTTTATACTATCACCAGAAAATTCGGGATATTTTTTCAGAAATTTAATCAGTCATACAAAGCAACCTGATTTTGTACATTTTTTTCTTCGTTTAAGGTGTACAATAACAAGTTATGAACATCCAGTAAAAGTACTGGATTTAACAATAATCACAATAAGCTGTGTACTCCATCGCTTGTGATTAAAAACATCCATATCATGATAAACAAAATTTTAAAAATTAAACAAATTAAAAGAAACAAAGTTATGAGAATAGAATTAAAACTGAAAGAAGGATAAAAAACTCAAATGAAAAGAGCTAGATTACAATAAGATATACAAAGAAATATCTGGATTAAATTCGAACTCTTCAATTAAATAAATTCAAGCGTCAAATATTTAGTAGCGAGAGCCACCCCTAGATGGCGCCACCAATGAAAAGACTCTCGCACGGGGAGACTTGCCGTGTTTGCAAAGGCTCAACTGTCAAAATGCAACCCGTTGGGAGAAAAAAAATTTGAATTGTTAACTGACCATGTCCAATAACTAAATGAGATAGAGTGAGTGAATATTAACGTCGCACTGATTAGCAACACGAAGGCTTTTTGGCGACGGTCCACGCAATTTTGAACCATGGTCAAGTGACGCGGACGACACCTGAGCTGGCACTCCCCTCTCCTAACTATCACACCACACCAACGGGAGGACGTTTGAGCTCTCGACAGAATTAACGTGCATCGCGCCCCTACATGGCGGGTTTTTAGTGGTACTGGGATTGAACTCACGACACGCTAGCCATGATCCGATGCCTAGACCACTCGGCTACCGCTCCACTACGTGAAAAACGCGCTAAAAAGGGATACATTACACCAGTGGCGCACACAAGGGGGTGTCCTAGGGGCTGGACACCCCCCAAAGCCCTTGCTTTTTCGATTGATTATAATCCTATAAATATATATATATATATATATACATACATAACGTAAAATTTAATTAAGTACTTGCAATTAACATTTTATTTTATTAGTTAATGCTAATTATTAATTCAAAAATTTATTTTTTATCACTTTTTGTTAACAAAATCAGAAGAATCAATTGGTGTTGTCTTGAGGTATGATACGAGTTGGAAAACTTTCGACCATGCTCCCTTCCCCCCCCCCTTGAAAACCCGAAGGTCAATTGGTTGCTTATCGGCTGAGAAAAAGGTACGATAAAATATGGAACGAAGACGAAATTTGCGTCTTAATAGCGCTTTTGTTCCACTACGTGAGTGAATATTAATGTCGCACTGATTAGCAACACGAGGGCTTTTGGCGGCGGTCCGCACAATTTTGAACTAAGGTCAAGTGGTGCGGACGACACCTAAGCTGGCACCCCCCTCTCCTAACTACCACACCATACCACGGGAAGACGTTTGAGCTCTCGACAGATTTAAGGTGCATCGCGCCCCTACACGGTGGATCTTTAGTGGTACTGGGATCGAACTGACACGCTAGCCATGATCCGATGCCTAGACCACTTGGCCACCGCGGTCACTCGAATGAGATATAAAGGAGATACTTATTTGGTTCAAATTTGTACAGAACTAACTTTATATCAATAAAAAAACAAAAAAAGGGAACAAGCCAATTAAAATTTCTTGACATTTTTAAATATAAATAACGACAATGTTTTTTCGTTTGTTAACCATTTATTTTTCTCTTCAATTTAAGACAAAAAAATTTATAAAACATAAAAATAAAAACTGTAAGGATTTTGATTATTAATTAAATAGAATATTGTTGAACATTTTGTCAAAATGTTTTTCTCTGTTGTTTACAAGTTAAGCAATTGATTTTTGTTGACTATCTTACAATAAAACGATTTTTTGTTGTTTATAAGATGTTTTATTATTATTGAATATCTTGTGCTATACAATGCTTTTGATGTTTATAAGTTGTTTGACAGAGTTATGGGATTATTATCCCAACAAATCGTTTAAGGAATGTTTTCCGGTTGCCTATTTCGGGCCGTTACATCCGCTCACCACAGGCAGTACGTCTTAAAATTTTAAACCGAAGTCACATGACTGTCATGTGACATTGCACCGCCTTTCCATATCTACACTTTGCCAATTGTGCATTACACAAATGCATCTGATACAGTTATCAACTGAATTTATTCAGATTAATTTCCCCCTTTACAATCATTAAACAATTAAAGAATAATCTTTATCAAGCAAATAAAAAAACTGATTAATTGATTTTTTTAAAAAAATCATTTTGTTTTGGTATTTTATTTCGCGTATAGTTTCTTGTGAATAACTTTGTTCTGGTTTGTTGGTTATTCTATTTTTAATTTTTTTTCCTTTTTTTTTTCATTTGGACTTTTTGAATGATTGTTCTTTTTTTTAATCCATTACAAAAGCAAGTTTAAGTTTCAAATCCTTGTTTAATTTAAAGCTTTTAAACACATATATCTCTTTCACGCCAAAGAAAGATATGCTACATACACATACACACACATACAACACACGCACAAACACACTATATTACATATATACAAATAGTTATAAACCTAAGTATAAAGTGTTAAGACAGTAAAAATATTAGCCCCAGTAGTACGATAGAAAACTCTTGGCCTTAAGAACCAAGAATATAATTTGGATTTTGTTTTCTTGTATTTTTGTGCTCTAGCACTTTTGTATTTCTAAGAAGGTTACTGTTGACATTATAGAATTTCGGGAATTTTTATAAATTGATTTTAGTATTATATTTTCAATGCATTCTCTCTTCTAATTTTATTTCAGCGCAGTTATATGGAAATAAAAGGAAAATTTGATGCTTTGAAAGAAGGTTCAAACCTCTATCCTTAGTCTTTAGCCTAGTTTTTAGTCCCAGTATTATTGGAGCTGTTTTATTTTAATAAGTGCTATTTTCTAGTCCATCGCTTAGCATTAAGTTAAAATTGCAGTATTTAGTATTATAGATTTAGATATAGATATAAATATAGATATGCATATAGATATATATGAATATGCAATAAGTAACATTGTATAAAATAGCTCTAAAGTTAAAAAAATTTTCCTCAATTCAAGCTTTATAAACAAAAGAATCACTAAAACACTTTTTTCAAAATAAATAAATAAAATCATCAAGATAAAATGTCATACGTATTTGTTATCAATATGTAATAACATATTTAATATATGAATATGAGAAAATTAACATAATTTTTACCTTTGTTACTGCAAAAGAGGAGTTCTTTGAAACACGTTAGTTGGCTGGGGATTGATTATCGGTGAAAAAGCTGACGTTGAAATACATTTTCGTTTCAGATAAAGTGCAAAAACTGATAAAAGTAAAGATAGTGATTGTATTTTTCGTGATGAGTTTGATGTAATAAAAAATTAATATTTAGTGATAATTCTAAGAGAAGACCATTATCTTTTGTCATGGTTAATTTCTCCCCTCAAATCAGTTCAGAATTTTACAAAAGAATCTTACTATCTATTAATAAAAAAAAATTGAAATAATCACAGTATTTGTATTTAAAATCTACTTTAGTCTGGATGGCTTAGACGATTCATTAGGTATGCCCCCATATTTTGAATTAAATACGAGGGTAAGTCAAGAAGTAAAGGGACTTTTACAATTTCTCTTTTCAAGATTTTGTAACAGCGCTAGTATTCAGCGCTAAATGAGGTGTCGTCAGCAACAATTCTATACAAAGTGTCATTTGTCTTTCCTCGTAGTCGTAGGAGTGTAGGAGACCATTCAACATGGCACAGCTCCATTGTCAATCTGCACCTAGGAAGAAAAGAGAGCAGTGGTTCCTTTTTGTATGTGGAAGGTGTGGTACCTGCCCCGGATACTAGCCATCTCTTCCATCACAATACCCTCTTCGAAGACGGTTGACATAGGGGGTTGATGGCCTGATCTTTCTTCGTCACATAAAAAAGTTCTTCCTTGTTTGAAGCGCTCTATCTATTCGTAGATTTTGCTTCGTGATAAACTGCAGTTACCATACTGCGCTTGCATGCGAGGGATAATTTCCGAAGGTTTCGCACCTTCTTCAAACAAAAAGCGAATCTCTGTCCTCCTATCCACCTTGGTGCAGATCGAACATGGAGCTACCATGTTGAACGGTCTCCTACACTCCTACGACTACGAGAAAAAAAGAGTGACACTTTGTATAGAATTGTTGCTGACGACCTCTCATTTAGCGTTGGATACTAGCGCTGTTGCTAAACCTTGGGAAGAGAAATTGCAAAAGTCCCTTTACTTTTTAATTTACCTTCGTACAAAGCATTGTCTTTTAACAGAACTGATTGATTGTTTTGAATTTGTACCAATGTTGTTGTTGCTTAACTCCAATATTAAAGCAATAATTTAGACTGAATTCATAAGGCCATGTATCCCTGGAAGTAAAAAGGGCCACGGTAAATGGTCATGAGTTCAAGACCTAGTGCTACTGAAGCCCGCCTTGTAGAGGGGCTGAGGATCTTGTAGAGAGGTAAATCTATCCCCCCGTCGGTGTGCTACGATAGTTTGGAACGGGTGGTGACAGCTTATGTGTCATCTTCATCATTCAATAGTGGTTCCATAGTGTTTCATGAAATTATCCTTATTTTACTAAAACGAATTTAAAATTTTTTTTTTATCAGTGTACTTTCAACATTAAGAGATAATTTTTAAAAAAAATCTTTTTGTAGTGACTTTCACTTTTATTTTGAAAACTCTTTGAAACAAATAATGATAACTTTCTTGCCAACATAACGCATTTTATGTAATTTAAAATCAATTATTGTTGCTTTGCTGAAATTAATATCTAAGGTACATTTTTTTATAACTTGGATAGAATTTAGCTACACTAAAATCTATGAACATTTATGATTTTAAACATATGTACTGGAATGCAACCAGGTTACAGAAATTACATTATTTTAAAAACTATATTAAAATGCGTTGAAAGTAGTGTAAATAAACATAATCCTTGAACAAGAAATTCATGCACTACAAAAATTTTTTTTTTAAGAATACTATAGCAAAAACATTTAAAAAAATAAAAGATACACATAGAAAAAAAATTTTAAAATACAATCTTTGTAGGATTAGTCTTAAATGTGTATACTTTTTTTACTCTCTAGTTTAATACAGAATTAATATTGTAATTTCAAAAAAAAAAGTATGAAATTTTTTTTTCTGTAAAAAAATGAAAATTTTATATGTAACTGGTTAATTTATGGCTGAGTTTGATTTTTACTAAATGTATTCAAAATCATGTTTTTATTAGTCATTATTAAGCATTATAATTTGAAGTGCTGCATATAATATTACAGCATTTGAACTTAAGTATAACGAATGATTATTCATTTACTAATTAATATTTAACGACTACTCTGCTATTTTTGAAAATAATTATATAGCAACCACTACAATAAGAAATTTTTTTTAAAAAAATAATTAACAATTTATTAACGAGAAATAACATCACAAAATATAGAAGAACAAAAGCAAAAAAATCTCTCTCTCCTCTATTGATTTGAATATTTTTAAAAATCAACTCAAATGAAATGTTAACGTTAATTTTTCATACGTTTCACATCAACATTTTAATTTTAAGTAATAAAATGAAAATTAAATTTTAATATATAGCAATTTTTCAGCAAAATGAAAAAGTATGTTATAAATAATGGTACCATGCCACAATTTCGGTATTTTTTTAGAAGTTTAAATTAGAGCTGTGGGGTAATTACAAATATTTTATTATAGAGAGTAATTTTTTAATGCATATTCAAAAAACTAAAAGTATTTTTATAAAATAATATATTTTGTAACTACTTTAACTTACACACACACACACACACACATATATATATATATATATATATAAACAAAATAACCAGAGGAATAAAAATAAAAATTGTAGTCCTGCGGAAGTAAGAAAAAAATTATTCTAATAAAAAAATGCATCTATTGCACCATCTTTGTTAAAAATTATTCCACCTAAAATCATCTTTGGGGGTAATAGTTTATTGAATGAAATTAAAGGAATTTAATTTATTATTTGAAATTTTATTTTGTTTTATTTCTGTGCCGTTACGATTGATATTAATTTTCCCCCATCCGCATTTGCAATTGTCTGCTCTTTATCGTAGTTTCGATTTCGTAGAAGAAATGGGAATTACCCTTTTTATCTCAAACAGTGAATATTTTACTAGCTTTTTTCCTTTTTCTTCAATCAAATGATATCCGAATTTTCTGTAATAAATGTTTTGTACAAGAATTCTGCGATGCGAAAATAATTAGTGGGAAAAAAAACACGGTACTTTTCTGCAGTGAATAAATTTTAATAGTATAACAAGATTTAATAGCGTTTCAAACATCTTTTAAAACAAAAGAAATTGATCACAGTTTGAAAATTATTCAATTCCGAATATATATATGAAAATATGTATACACATACAAATAAACAAACATATAATAAAATATTGTATAGTAAACATAAAGTAAATAATTGAAATTTTAGAAACATTAAGGAGCTGCATGCTGCATAAACATTGCCAAATGAGGATAGTTTTAAAAAAAGTGGAGTTTTACCAGCTTTAGGGGTTAGCCAGCCTTCCACCTTTGTTTGTACAATATTGAACTTATATACAGTTTACTAAATTAACATAAAAAGAAAGAAATTGGATTTTAAGAAACATATCAAGAAAATAAATGCTGCAAAAGAATATTGTGCTAAAATTGGATAAAAAGAGGCAAAACAGGAAACAGAGGTATAGAGCTATTTAAAATTGATGATACCAAAAGAGTCTTCAGACTAAAATGGGGACCTATTATGATTTCTAAACCTGTCACTGAATTATGCTAGTTAAGTTTGGGTTAAGCAATGCTTTATGGATCCACTATATATATATACACTAAACATATATATATATACACTAAATAAGAATAAATCTAAAAAAAGAAAAGAAATTAATATAATAATAACAAAGCAATATGGGTTAAAATTAAGGTAGCCTTAATACTACAATAGCAAACTCTTTGATTGATGAATCACCATTTCTCGGAAAATAAAATGTTCTTTTTTCACATTACTGTTAATTTTTCTAAGAGATTATTTTCAAGATCTCATGATCACCGAATTTTCAACCTTTTTATATCATTATAATACCAATAAAGCTTATTTTTCAATTTCTGTCTCTTGCGAATCTTTGTCATTTTTATGGATTTCTTACACAGCACTGATATTTTCAGTCATTAATTTGTCGATGTTAGAAAGAGTAATTTTTTCTGAACCTAGAGTTATATTTTCTTATTTGAAAACACAAGCAAGTAATTGGATAATATCTTGGTTTTAGTAAAAACTGATGAAACTTCCTTCCTAATAATTAATTAAACATTTCCTATATCAGTGTTATCATTCGATTACGATTTGTTTTTATTCATTTCCCCGGGGATATTTTTTATTAGCAATATAAATAATTGATTCGTCACATGTATCTAAAAATGGATGAAAATCTATTAACTATTTAAAATTAGAAAAAATAAAAAATCTATATATCCATTTAATTAAAATTATAAAAACATCTTTTTTCTTTACTACAAATTGGAACAATAATTTATTTCAGTTTAGACAAATAATATTAGGCAATATTGCTTCCTGTGTGAGAAACTTCTATCATATTATTTGATGATCTTTATCCAGAGTTCTGATTGTGACCACATTCTTTGCCAAATAGTTTTGGTTTTATGATGTAATATACGGTAAATATGAAAATTCCTGCGTTATATAACATGATGAGTTTAGTCATAGTTTCTTATCAATTGCAATATCTAGATAATTTATTTTCTAAATTTTAATTTATGAATTTTATTTATCTTCAATTTCTTTTTTTTATTGATGAACATCTTAAAGATAAAAAAAAAATACTTCAGAATAATACAACAGAGAATCATCTTCACTTTTTATGATAGAAATCAAGTGTTTTGTTGCGAAATAGAGTAAAGGTACTCAGAAAAGAAAAAGATTGTGTGCGATATAAACATTTTTTTTTTGTTTTTGCTTTTAAAAATTTATTTTTTGAAATGGAAATATTATTCCACCAGTGTAAGATTATTAATTAAAATAAACAGTCTCCATATTTGAACTAAAAGCATAAACAAGGCTTTTCCTATAAAATATTTAAAAGGAAACATCTTACAAGATTTTATTACTGAAATACAGTAGAACGTCGTTTATCCGAATCAATTGGGACCGGACACTGTTCTGATAACCGAAAACTGAATGCGATCCATGTTGTTTATGAAACCGAACACTATACGAATATTGAAAATCATCACATGCGGGAAACGTGCTTGAAGAGAAAGCAAAATAGGTGCAAAATGTTGCAATTTTACCTTTATTGTGGAAAATAATCACTTATTTTTCGCTGTACCATTGTACACCTTCGTTTTTTAGCTGCAAGGTCTCTGATTCTCTTCAGAAGCAGTTGTTGAGTAGGATAACAGTCTGATTGTTGTTCGTACCACTCCAAGCTGTCTCTAACGCAGAAACGCGTCAGCACTTGATGGACCCTTGCTACTTTCTTTGTTGTTGTTCTCCTCGTCTTCATCCGTTTCATAGTCGACAGGGTCGGATTCTTCTTGCACGGAAGTCCCAATCTCGTGATTATTTAACATTTGAAATCCACAGTCTTCTGCACCGTATGCCATCCAGGTTTCTACATCAACAAAACTCAACAAAAGAGCACGTATACACCCGCTCACTTGGAAACAAACTGACCTAATATTCCGCACAGATGTTTACCGAATCCCACAACTGATATTTCTAAAACTGATATTTCTATCGGGACATCTGCTCATGCACCTCAGCGCCCAATGGTCACATATACTGAGATGGGTACAGTAGGCCTTGACCTTCATGGGCTGTTGCGTAACTGAGTTTAGTATTTTACTTAAATTCTAAGAATGATGAAAAAGATCAACTCTACATAGCTGATGAAAATTTTCCAGGAATGTTATTGTCTTTTAACGGATTTTTAATATCTATTAAAATAGATTTATAAAACTTGGGTTGACAACAATTTTTAAGAAAGCATGTCTTTCATTGACATATTTTTGCTTCATCACTATTTAAAAAAAAATTATTATCAAGCTTCCTAATGCAAACATACTGTCTACGGTCATAGAATTGACCCTTTGCGTCTAGTACAAAGGTTACCCCTACATCTATGTCTAGTACAAAGGTTATAGACAAGCTATTAAAATAATTTTCTTCAAAATTTGTCAATATAAGGGCATCAAATTCTGTGGTAATGTTTTTAATGAATCTAATACTAAGTATTTGAGATAAATTAAATTCAAAATTATTTGAATTAAAAATATGTATAATAGTATAAAATAATATAGTTATATAATCTTAATATGAATTTCATAATATTAGAAAAATTTAAGCTAAGTTAAATTACTGAAAAAATATACCACTACAGAACTATTTGCAATAACTATGCCAATTAGGGCTTAGAGAGTAAGCTTTAAAAGCACAGGAAATATATTAAATATACTAATTTGTTCTCTGAAAACCAGTTCTATTGGGGGAAAGTCTGCAACCCTAACAGAGCGCGTCCCCAGGTGGTGGATAGGGGAATGCCTACATTGGTTTTCCTAATGGGTGGTAGGAGAGAAATAAAATACCTCCAGTGAACCAACAGGCAAAAGTCCAACCTCTCGAGGCTCTGGCAACCCCACCTTTCATGAATTATATCAAGAGTGCATTGGAGATTTTCTTTTATAAAAGATTCCAAGAATCCAGCGGCATCGTCATCTTCACAGACTCAATATCTGCGCTGCAATTCATCCTAAAGGGCAAGTGCCAAATCAGCCACAAAATAATCCAATCCAACGACAAAATTATCAAAGAAAAAAGATCCTACACGCTACAATGGACACCAGCCCACGTAAATATCTTCGGTAATGAGAAAGCCGATGGACTTGCCAAAGAATCCAGATCTTGCCCTCAATCATCTAACCTCACGACCCTCATCGACGCCAATGCAGTTGCCAGCCGAAGGCCATTCAACGATAATTTTAAATATTCCATCCCAGCTCTAAATAGTAACTGTAGATTAGGATTAATAATTACTAGACTTAGAAAAAAGCATGTAAAAGAAATGAAAATCTCAACTGATGGACAAAGAAGTTACACAAATCACTGCCCAAACTGCCCTAATGTTCAACTGTCTCCACAACATATACTCAGCTGCCCAGCAAATCAAGCCAGGCTTTTTAAAATCAGCCTAGAAGACCCAGAAGATTTGATCTTCTCTGATAAAGCTGTTGAAGAGTTGCCAAAGCTGTCTTTGACAGCTTCGGAGTGATCTAAAGCCTTTTTTTTATTATTAATCTGCACGTCACGGACATACCAACAACAACAAGGGATTTGTTAAAATTATATTGATTTATAATTATTATTAAAATTAGAAATAAACTCGTAAATAGATCTTATTTTGAAAGTATATTGTAGAAATATGTTTTGAAATATAGTTGACAAAAAAGTTAGTTTGTTTTAAGGAAATAGAAGCCTTAAGAATTATAGTCACTACCTTAATTCTAAAGAATTATAGTCATTAAAGTTCACCTACTTAACTTTTAATGCTAATTCTTTTACTTTAAGCCAGTATTGGAATTTTTTCCCAAATGTGTACATTAAATAATTTCCCAATAGCATTAAATACCACTTCTACCCTAGTTCAAAATTAACTAGAGTAGGAATAATAGCATCACAGCTTCCAAATTAAAATATTCATGTAATAAAAATTGTATGCTTATTTTGACTTTTGTTATTTTACATACTTATTCTTAACTTTGTTTTTCGAAAAAAAAAATGTTTTTCTTACTATAACATTGCAGTAAGTAAAGTATATTAGTTTCGTAATTAATTACCGATGAAATGTGTTCAATATTTTCCAACTAAGGAATTTTTTTTATTCTGGAAATATTTTTATGCAAAATATTAATGTTGCGAAAAATCATAATTATTAAAAGTGAAATATTTACAGAACTGAAAATAATTATTATAAATTAAGTATTTATATTGACAAAATAATTACTTGTTTTTAAATAGAACTTCTTTATATTTAATTATATATTTTCATTCTAAATTTTGCTACAATAATTTATCAACAAAACATTTTGTTCTTTTTTCTTACGAATATTTCTCCCACATTTTTGAATATTAGGGAATTAGGGATTTCCCCATTTACAGAGCAGTTATTATTCCTTTTTATCAAAATTCAGTTAGAGAATATTTTCTAGAAAAAAGATATTTTTTTATCAATGTTATCACTTTAACAAACAATAAATGGAACATATTTTTCTGTTTCGTGTCACAAACAATGCCGTGTTATAAACATTTTCTGGGTCACAAAACATTTGAATCTTCTTGTATATAGAAATTTATTGGGATAAATGAAGATTTAACAAATTGAATTGAAAATTTATTCTTTTCTCTTTCATCAACCGTTGATACTCATGAAGTCGGCGCATTTCTTCTATGGATTCAATCCTGGTGAAATAGAACATTAAGAAAATGTCCTTAAGCTCTAAAAAAGAGAGAGAAAAGCAGAATTTTTATTAAAAATTAAAACCAATAAACCTACAAAAGTAAATAATATACAATAGATAAAATTATAATAAATCATCACAGAATTCGGAACTTTACGGGGGAACGAAACCGTTATTTTTGGAATAAAATAATTACCATTAAATAAATGAGCAGAAAAATCCAAAAGAATTAACTATAAATTTTAATCGTTAGCTTTACAGCTATATATATAAAATATTGTTTTTAGTAATATAGTCCCCTCTCGCTGATTCAAACCTTCGATAATACGAGCCTCTCGCTAATTCGAAGTATATGCTCAGCCCCTAGAAAAACTCTTGATATTTCAAACTAAACCAGTACGTTTTGGTGCACTCAATACTTCGAAGTAAACTCTGCGGCTGACCAGACTACAACATGCGATATTTTGAAGTTATCTTATATAGCTCTCGACAAATCAAACACTCACTATCATGTAGAATCCTGTAGCAAACAGGTTGGAGCTAACAGGTTTTGTGTTGTATTGTCTCTTAGTGTCTCCCCTGTAATGTAACTCCTTTGATGACTATTTTTCTGCTTTCCCTTTTTTTTTGTGTTTTCCTGTTCCTCAAGCAAAAAGAGACTTTTATTGCTTTCCTTCTTCAAGTGGACAATAGACCAGTCGCACTTGTTGTCAGTCATCCAAATCTTTCGTTTAACACGTGATCTTGATACACATGTGTTCAGAAAAGATTGTCCTCTATTGTGAAAAAGAGATACGTAGGATTGCGTATTTTGCGTGGGACTAACACGAAGCTTTATAACTTATGGCATGTGGCACCAAATAGGGTACGGGCCGGACTGGTCCCTGCCTTGAAGAACCAATGGTGTTGGCTGGGTCTGAGGGAACCGATAATAGATTAAACATATTTTTAAAGATAAAAGATTTTTTCGTCAAAAAAGGATTAATTATGTACAGTATGTATTCTTTTAATAATTGTTGTTAATACATAAATGCATCCTTATAATACAGGACTTTTAACTTTTGTATAATATGTACTTTTTTAAAAATACTTTGAAATAATTTGTGCATATGTACAATCGTTTTATAACATAAGTTTCAAATATAAATGTGATATAAAGAAAATTTCTCTAGGTGCTTTGTGGGGTTTTTTTCCTACCCCCTTGATAATTCGAAGTTTTTCATAGGTCCTTCCAACATCGAATTATCGAGAGTCGACTGTATTAACTTTCTTTGTGATCAGGAAATACTTATAATACATCCATGAAAGTATGTTCTGAAAGATGTAAAATCATATTGGATGGTTTTGAAATGCACTTATGAAGATGGTACGCGGTATGAGTTGTACAATACAAATAAATGAAACAAATTTGACTCATTTCACAAAATTCTAGTATTTAGTGAGTTTTATTCTGAGCAGCATTGAAAAAATTTATTTAAAGTAACAAATACTATTATATTGTAGAATAAATCAATGTTTAGAAGGAGTAATTTTTCTCGAAGGAAAAGTCATTTGACAATGTCTGTGATATAATGCAATGTGTAGTAATTAGAGTTGGAGAGATTAGATAGCAAACACACCCCCAATATTGAGTGCTTATACAAATATAACTTGATAATAAATAAGGTGGATATATAGTCTTAGTAATTTCAATAATTTATTAAATAGTGTTAATTTCTGTCGATGTGATTCATTATCAATAAATTCATAAAAAATTTAGTTCTATTGTATCAATAATACCTTCAGGTATTTTTCAATTCCCATTATTAGCTTACCACTATTGTTCAAATTTTCAATCGACACTAAAATACATTTAACAGAGCTAGCTCAATTGAGCTGAAATTTTACATGCACGATTATTTTGGATGACAATACGGTAATTTAATTATAATTAATAAAAATTAATTGACTGAAACTAATTATTCAAAGAATTGTTGATACAGCCACTTTGGTTACATTTTTAGCACCTTGGGTCAAAACTTTAAAATATTTTTTTTCTCACATTTTAAAGTATTTAGTTGAACTGAAATTTTATCTCCACGATTGTTTTGGATGACAATACGATACTTTAATGATAACTGATAAAAATTAATTGCCGCTTAATATTGTGGTTCTGCCATATGTATATAATATTTACAAGGGGTGATCAAATGAAAAGTTACGAAACGACATAAAAATGAAACAGTTAAATATTTGCATATTCCGCCAAGGGAGAATGTAGCGAGACATCTCGGGATGCCATTGGAGACTCTGACTGGGATCGGATCATGTGCGGGTGCCCGCATGCGCAGGAGAGAGCAAAGGCTCTTATAAAAAGCGGCGTCCAAATGATGCGAGCTCAGAATTACTCGAGCACAGAAAAAGCATTAACTCCGATGTGTACTGTGAGACACTCCGACGCCTACGCAGGTCCATCAAGAACAAAAGACCGGGGCTGCTCACGGAGGGTGTGGTTCTCCTCCATGATAACACGCGTCCACACGTCTCCAGAGTCACACAAATGGAACTGGACAAGTTCCAATGGGAGACGTTGGACCATCCGTCCTACAGTCCGGACATGTCACCCTGCGATTTCCATGTGTTTGGTCCACTGAAGAAACACTTGAAAGGAAAGCGCTTCAACTCGGACGACGTACTCAAGGACACTGTGAAGGACTGGGTCTCGTCACAGACACAGGAATTCTGGGAACAAGGAATCCTGCAGCTTGTTCATCAGTGGGATCGTTGTGCTCAGGCCTATGGTGTATATTTTGAATAAAGTCTATATTTGTAAACACCGTGTCGTTTCGTACCTTTTCATTTGATCACCCCTTGTATATTAATTGTAATTATTTGATGAAAAGTAGCTAAAATAAAATTTTCCTTTGTTGACCTAAGTAGGAAATGACTTACAAAAATTTTGTTACATTACTTGTTGTATGATTTTTTTTAAAATAGCAAAAATTAGTAAGATGATTATTCATGAAACAATCAAAATGTGCTTGATGAAAAAAAAACAATGTACATGATGTGGAAGAGATGTTTTTAATAATGCATTCAAAGAGATTGTATATTATCTTTAACACTATTTAAGTCTCACTTTTCATAAAGATTTAAAGTACAATTCCCTATTTAACGAATTTTTCTCTTTCCGCGAAATAACGAATTATTTCAGCTGTTGGAAAAAAAATTTTTATTAGTTTGTATTAGAAAAAATTGGATTTTTTTAAAATGACATATCTTTTTTCTCGAGAACAGAAAACGACTTTTCATGTAAGCAGGAAATATCAAAGGGAAAGGTTGAAGATCATTATTAGATTTCACAAGGTCAAATGAATCATGAGTGTAATATGTCCTGGATGTCGTGGAAATCTTAAATAAGGCAGGGAATTCCTTTCTTATATCATCCCAATCCACAACGCGGGGGATATTTTAAAAATGAAAAAACGATCATACATACGATACCTCTCTGTGCAACTGAAATCAAGGAAATTGTTGATTTGTCGAAGCCAATGAATAGCGATTCTGATGCAGAAATGGATAACGAAACTCCTATCAAAAGTGTTACATTTTTATTATGTTTTACAATGTTTAAAAAATTGTGAAAATATACCTCTTTTTTGTTGAAGGATGTAAATGATGCGTTATTTTCTTCATTGCATAAATTTGAAAAGAAAAAGAAAACTCTTTGAGTCAGGACTCAAATTTTCATACGTCTATTAGTCAGTATTTTAAAATTTCCAATTAACTAGCACGTAATAATTCACTAATGGTCTGGGACGTCTTAAGACTCTCTGAGGCCCTGGGCCGAGAGCAGATTTTCTGAGGCCCTGGGCCCTTATGCAAAAGTGGACCCTACCTGAGATTTTTAAAAGTACACAGTGTAAAGCATGCATTGTCAAATAAAACAAATAAATGCACTCGACTCCCAATCTCAAAAACTTAGGCATAAAGCGGCTCGACCGATGGCCGCATTTCAATTAAATGAGTTAGTTGAATGATTGTTTAAGGCATTAAACATAGGCCTAGACAGGGACAATGGTCATTATATGATAATACAGTCTGACCATTTTTGCCTGTTGACATGCAGTTTTAAATTCCCTGTGTTTTTCAGAGAATATGTACGGGAATAATATTTGACCATTAAAATTATCCTAATCATGATCTTATCAAGACAGATTCGAGAATAAAACGAGCCGAGGGTTCCCAACCGAGGGCGAGGCCCTGGGACCGAGCCCAGTTGGCCCTTGCCTTAAGACTTCCCTGCTTATGGTATTTTTAGCTGTTGAATGAAAAGTGAGTAATCTCTAACTGTGGATATTTTTTCTGTAGTTACTTAGAAAATTTACAAAGGACAAGTTCACAAAAACTGTATTTTGTTTGGCCTCCCCCATATAACGAATAACCCCGATTTAACGAATAAGATGTTCGGTCCCAATGAATTTGTCAAATTGGAGTACGACTGTATTTTTGAATATCTAAAATTTATATGATATATACATGCAATTATTATTATTATGTCTTAAGTCTTTTAAATAAACAATACTAAATTTTTAAGAAAAAAATTTAAAAATATAGATTCGAGAAAAGTTGTTTATATTAAGATATTTTTAAATTTGATAGCAATGTGTGCGTGTGCAAAAAGGCTTGGGTGGATATAATCTTATATGGTATGAATTTCATACAATTCATTCTACAGCATTTGAAAAGACAAAGAAAAACAGTTGGAATTAGCATTAACACTTTATAATTTTGAATTAAACCTAAAGTAATTTTTACTGAAAAAAAGGGAATCATTTCAATCCTTACACATAATTTATCTACATGATTCAAGAATTTATTTTCTATACAACAATGTTAAGAATATATGTGTTTGATAAATTTTAATATCCTTTTAAAATATCCTGGTGCAAAGAAGCAGAGAAAAAGAACAGAAACATCAATGCATTAATGAAACAGAAAACATTTTATGGAAAGTTTGTACTACAACAGGTGTTCGAAAGTGCATGAACTTCTTCTTATAGGTTCACATAAAAAGTTAGGTGTACGAAATATCTGTTCCTCTAGATCAGTGATTCCCAAAGTGGTCTATATAGACTCCCAGGGGTCTATGACAACCTTCAAGGGATCTACGTCAGCCAAAAATTAATTTGGGGATCCATGAGGTGTAAGTGGGGGTCTATGATAGTGGCTCTCATCAAACTAGATCGTGGCTTTAATTTTAAAAGAAAATTTATAATCAAGTGGAAACCAAATTTTACTTATTTAACAGATTTATTTACTAAATTTATAACGAGAGTAATTTGAGTTTACAAGGTGATAGCATAAATTTTATGAAAACAAGAACCATTTCAGCTTTTCTTTCCTGAGTTAAGCTAAAAAAGAATAATACTGGAGATCCTGAATTTTTTTTCCTTCTAAATTCGGCACAGACGTCAGTACGTTTTAACGTACGTTCAACATATAAATGCCTTTTATTCAGATTTTGGAACTAGGTTTGAGAATGCTTTGACTATCGCAATATCACAATAAGCAATGAATTCATATGGTCATGTTGAAAAGAATGTCACATTAAAATAGGAACTGGTCGTAATAAGCACTAATGAAGTCTTAAGGTTTAGAAATGGATGCCAGCAATTTTGGCTTTGAAAAGTCAAACCTGTTATTTGTCCCGATTTATGGAATATCGTAAGGAAGTTTTTCATTTTTAGTATGAAGAAGTTTGTGTAGAGGAGTTTCAGTGCGGTTGAAAATCTCCAAAACAAACAAACAAAATAATAATAAAGAAAAAAACCCGGACAATACTAGTAGAGGTGATTTAAGGTTAAACCAGACAAGATTCATATCAAATGTTGAAAATTTGATATTGTAGGGCTAGAGATTCATTCCTCCCATTAAAATAATTTGTTTGACATTTAGATAGTTAATTTAACATTTTTTATTAATTAACTTTTAATTTAATTAATTAACATGCGCTTTTTAAGTTTTAAACTCTACACTTCATTAGGGTTAGAAAAATTTGATTCTTTTAAAGTAAGAGTAGTAGTACCAGCTGTCAAAAGGACATTTAAAATGATAAATTTGCAAAAATTCAATGTTAATTAAGCAGGGGTCTATCTTAAACCGGAAAACATGGCAAGGGGTCTATGAGACTAAAAATATTGGGAACCTCTGCTCTAGATGAAGGAAACGCTCCTGCCAAGATGATACATGACATGCTAGGTATCTTCCAGAATGTAATTAATTCCATGCAGAGTCGCTGTCAGGCCTACCAGACGACTTTTCGCCGTAATATTTAGCCCCTGTTATAGTGCAACCTTTCAATAAATTGTTTTCGGCCCCTTTAATGAGTTGCTATATCTGTTCTTTTTTCAGCTTCTTTGCACCATGGTTCATAACTACGTCATTTGCGACCTTGCATTCCTATGTGATTCTAAGTCCTTACTGTACCCCCCTACATACCCTACCAGTTTGTCTGTCTGGTAGCGAATCACTCTGTATAGTTTAAAATTTAGCAGCACTTTATTCAATCAAATTTTCTGTATTAATGAAAGTCACCTGATTCTCCTTGAAGAGCTATTTCACACACTTTAATGGCGAGATCTGCTCTTAAAACCCCAGAAAGTGTGAAAACTTGAAGCCATTTGCAACTTCGGACTAAATCATGAACAGCTCCTTCCAGGTGAGGTATGTTGACGAATCCAAACTCCAGATGTATTTCATCTAAAATTGCAAGGTTTGGGAAAATATCGAATTAATATTTAAAAACAATTGAATGTTAATGCTCGCTATTAAACTCTTTAAAGCCCACAACTTCATAAGAAATCACGCAAAAGAATTTTGGTACCTGTATAAAATCCCACCAATCATGAAATTCGGTTCAATTCCTGCCAAATCTCCGCCAAGCTAAATATATTGCCAGGGTATATTATTGGTTGATTGTCGAATAATTTCATAACATTTTTCTGTTTTGGTGGAAATATTCGACAGGTTCTTTCATATGTATCAAATTTTTTGGTATAAAAGAGAAAACCGCTCTTATAACAATAATTGTAACTATTCTAAGTAGTAGAAGCGCTCTCTAGCGACCCCTTATCTTTAGTAAAGGCCAGATGAAGAGAGAATTTGGTCTCTATGAAAAACTGTCCATGTTCCTTGCCTATTATTTTTGTTCTTACGATATGCGTTGTCTTTGTGTAGTTTAACTTAAATTAACAAACAATTGTGACACTAAAGGAGACTTCGTTGAGCCCAATCCCGAGTTTATCATTTTTAGTTTAATTTTTAACGTTCAACGGTCTACAAAGGGAATTAATTATATTTGGCTTAAAATATTTTTTTAAAAAAACACTTGCTGAGAATTTCCCTTACGCTCGACTTTAAATAAGAAAGGATGGTTAGAAAAAATGTTTAATTCGAATGTAAATATAAATATAATTTGATAAATTAGGATCCTTTTGGATAATCGTTGTGACAATAACGTATAGACTGATGAAGTACTTTTAAAATTCCATTATAGGGAAAAAATGTCTCGTGTTATTTTTTGTCTCTTGTTTTGAATCTTCTGATCTACTTGGCAAGCTGGTTTAATTTCATTTAAAAAAGACAAAAAGAAGTTCAAAAGTTATATATGCGTATCATAACATTGAAAATGTAGCATAATTATAGTTTTACTGAATTGAAACATATTACATAATAACAAAAAATTGATTACAACAATTATTACTTCCTTAGCGTTATTTTGTTTCATTAAATACCAAATAAACATCTGTTCGGAGGAAATACTTTATGAATCAAATTAATTTCGAAGTTTTAGCAAAGTGAACCAACGTTTTGAAAATGACCGCACTTCAGTAACAGGGAGCTTATTTTTCCCGAGCCGTCTAAATAAAACTTAAAACTTACTAATAATTTGACTTAAAAATAAAAATAAATATTACTTTAAAATTTCAGTGAAAAAAGAAGATGTTTTTGCATATTGTTTACTAAACAATTAAAATGGTGCTTAAATAGCAGGAACCATTATGAATATTTCCAATGTAAAAGTTGCTTTTAATTTGTTAATTCTGACTTTTTTTAAAATCAAATAATTGAAAAAACTTCTTTGAAATAGAGAAAAGAATTATCATACATCTAAAAGAACTATTCCTGGCAGAATAAACTTTATTAATAAAAATAAAGTTTTTTTCCCCATTTTTATTGTTTTAAGGTATCCATCCGAACACGTTGAAAATGACCAAATTCAGTCAAGACAGATATTTTTGTTTTTTATTTTATTGAATAGAGCTATATCTTTTGACTTTACGAAACATACTTTGTTTTGTTTCTACACTACCTAGAGGCCAAGTTACAATCAATTTTATAAATTTAGAAAAACCAGAAGCGGGTTTTTGATCTACCAGAAGTGGGCATTTAAATTGCTCAAATCCATCATGGCGAGTCTGATAACTCAAAATATTACGAATGTGTTTCTATAAAACTTTTTGAACCTGACATTTATGTTATTTTCTAGAGAATGTACTAAAATATTTCTTATTGTATGAATACTTTTTGAGTGATGGCTTGTTATTTAAATAATGGTCTCATAAAAAATGTAACATTTCCTATAACGTTTACTCAATCAGCTCTAAAATTTTCAAATTTTAATAAAAAATTAAAATTTTAGTACATTTTCTAGTTAAATGCATCTAATTTGTTTTAGCAATACTTTTACTAATATATGTTTATTACTTTTTTCTCTAACTGCTTTGAAGTTTTTCAAAAAATATTGCTAAAATTTCACTTATAATTGTGGTTTTTGTAAAATTCAGGGAATTTATTTTAAATTTTGATAGTTAAATAGTAATATTTATTGGTATTGAGTCCTAAAAGAGCATTTATAATGTTTTAGTATGCTATTTTGTAAAAAAAATACTCTGAACGTGTTCGGATACCTTAAAATTCTCAAGTCGTTTCTTGTCAGAAAAAAACCCTGTTTATTATCACTTTCGTTTACCATAACAAGCACTTTAGAATTGTTAAAAGCACGTCCTACCGAAGCGAAACTAAAATGTTATTTCCTTTTTATAATGATAAGAATAAAAAAAAATTTTACTCAGAAAGGCGGCAAATGTATTGTTCAGATACTGAATTATCAACACCGCATGTCTCCTCAGGTTCTCTTCTGACTGAAGACTTAAGCCACATCTGTAATTAAAACTAGAAATCTGTGTGGTGGATGGAAGAATGGTCTGAAACTTCTCTAAAGTTGCAATTTCAACTACATAAAAGGAAATATTTGAATGATTATCTAAGCTCAACACAATTATATAGATCTGCTTGCAAGTAGTAGTTTATCGAGGTAATTATACGACCAATACATTTATAACTGAAGCATTATTTGGTACCTACGTACTATCGCAAAATGCTAACATTGAAGATAACTCGCCAAGTTGGTATCCCCGATTTCCCATTCGTCGTACTATCTGAATTGGCAACCATGTACTTCTTTTCATATAATGTCGCCAATGCGTTTGCGATAATACGTACGTACTCATTTTTTTATGTTTACACCTGCATTATTGCTTTCCATGTGATAATTCTTATTTCTCTTCCAAAGTTTCCCTACTCACATCTGAGTGCGAAGAGTTAGTGAGTGTTTTTCGTCTTCCTCACAAAAACGCTTTGTCATAGTTATTTATTTACTGTCATTATGTTTTTCAAATTTTACATCTGTTTTTCTTTAATATCAATAAATGCATTTGAAATTGCTGATTTTATCTCTAAAAATCTTTCACGCATTGACTGCAGAAGGTCGTACACACTTTATGGAAGCGAGTTTGATAACTTTTATCAATAAATATTGTATTTTTTGTGGAAATTTGGTTCTATCTGATAGTCATGATTCTTGACAATAACTCTAGCTCGAATTTTTGATGAAAGTAAACTTTTTCTTAGTACTGGCATGCTAGTTTTACTTCATTCCTCTTGAACCGTTTTCCAAAGTCCGTTCAATGTTCTTGGATGCAGTTTTCCTAAGGCTTGTTTTTATTAATCGAAAGCACAAAAGGACATTAGAGAACTACAGGTGGTTTTACAGGTATTTCTTCAAATGGGATTCACTTTGTTACGGTTTCTGATTCATTTTTTGCTAAATAAGCGACAGTTGAATTAGAAGTGTGACTAGAGGCTTTGATATATGAAGCTCAGCTTTATCAATGTCCTTTCCAAATAAGGATGGAATTTCTTCTTCAAAAATTGGTTCTAAAATATTCTGTTGATAGTAGAGGGAGTTAATTTTGGCTTAACTTGAGACTTTTTTGATTTTTAATTCATCAACTACAATCATGTCCATAAATTAAGGATAATTCAGAATCACACAGAAATTGAACTCTAAAATAAAAATTTCACCTGTAGAATTATCACACACATCTTGAAGAAGAATATGCAAATTACAGGAAACCACCAGATGGCGCGGATAGTACGTCACAATGACGAGAGTGTAAGAGCGGGGTATATAAGGAATGGTGGCAAAGAAGTAAAATTGTTCACAAGCGCTTTAAAAGCCTTTCAGTGCAATAACCGCATAGTTATGGCACAAAGGAAGCATTTGGATGATTTTTTACGTGGTAGAACTATTGGACGACTGGAATGTGGACGTACCCAGATTGAAGTATCCGAGGAACTTGGAATCGCTCAGAGTGTCATTTCCAGGCTTTGGCAACGATTCCAAGATGATGGTAATGTGAGTAGATGTTACAGCACAGGTCGCCCCCGAGTTACAACGCCAAATGAGGACCGGTATTTGGCAGTTACTGCCAAAAGAAACAGACGGAGCACAGCATCAGACCTATCTCGTCAGCTCTCTTCAGCTACCGGTACGACAGTTTCAAGGCAGACCGTGTACAGACGTTTAGGGCACATTGGTTTATATGCTCGTTGGCCTGCCAGATGTGTTCCCCTTACCGCAACTCACTGTCGCCTGCGATTAACTTGGAGTAGAGAGCATGCATTGTGGACACCGCAACAGTGGTCTTGTGTGATGTTTTCTGACGAGTCCAGGTTTAGTTTGCAGTCTGATTCCCGCCGGACTTTCATATGGAGAGCGCCAGGTACCCGTTACCACCAAGAGAACACCATCGAACGACACCGTTACGGTGGTGCAGGATGGCTCGTTTGGGGAGGAATTATTCTTGGTTCCAGAACTGACCTGCATGTTCAGAGTGTAACGATGAAAGGCCACATCTATCGGGATGTCATTCTGGAACAACATGTACGTTTGTTTCGGGGCACCATGGGTGCTGAATTTCTGTTTATGGATGACAACGCCCGTCCTCACCGTGCAAACAATATAGACGAATGACTTCAATCGGAGGATATCACTCGTATGGATTGGCCAGCATACTCACCGGACTTGAATCCAATACAGCATGTGTGGGGTATGCTTGGCCGACGAATTGCAGCCCGTCAACCCCCTCCCACCTGTCTACCGGAACTTCGGAGGGCATTGCTTGATGAGTGGTGTAATATTCCCCAAGATCAGATTGATAATTTGATACTCAGCATGCGTAGGCGTTGTAAGGTCTGTATTGTATCGTACGGTAGACATACTCCGTATTAACCATCATACTAACCATGTTATACTGTTTTTTTGTAAATAGGTTCTTTTTTGAAATTTTCTCCAGGGAGTAAAAATCGCAATTTTTATTAATTACGTCAAGTATATAGCATCTTTTTTGCTCTTCACCTTTTGTTTAATAAATAGACTTTACAAATAAGTCAAATTTGTTTTGCTTCTGTCTCTTTCTTTGCCTGAACTTCATTATTCTTAATTTATGGATATGAGTGTATCATGAATCCCTTTGGAAACTTTTCTGCACACTGAAGCTATTTCGTACGGTTATTCCGTCAGTTCAGCAGTAGAAAATTGATATTTTTATTATAGTCGCTCAAATATAACTATACCTTACCGATTGTTAACGTTAACTTCTTTTCTTTTCAGCAGCTATATGTTTTTCATATAATTTTTCACAATTGGTTTTTCTTTCAGCAATATGTTTTGGCAAAATCAGATGAACTTTAGGTTTAAACATATTTTTTAACTTTAAATATTTATGAATGATTTTATTTACAATACCGGAAGATGTTTCTAGTTTCGATGCAATGGATCTTTGAGTCGGCATATTTTCTTTTAGGATCAGTAACTTCCTTTTCTAGATAGTTGCCTGCGTTCGAACAGTCTTAGAATGGGATTTCGTGGTCATGTTTTCCTTTTTCTTTTCCTCTAGACTTTCTTTTCCTTTCAAATTTAATATGTTATAAATGCTTTTGATTGAAAAGCAATAAGCGAGATTTTTAAAATGTTTTATAATTTGTTGATTCGAATATTTCTCCTCGGAAAGATCACTTACGTAACCTTCGTGCCATCTATCAATTTTAGGAGCTATTTTTCAAAATAAATCTTTTATTTTACATTCTAATCAAAACGAAACATTATCAGACAATTACTCAGAAGTTTCCAAAGTTTCATCTCAAAATGCAAACGAGAAAATAAATTAGAATATCATTTCCATAAAGTGCGAAAGACCTTCTGTTAATCATGTTAAGCTTAATTAATTCAACGCCGACTAAAAATTTTGCATCAAATATGTTTTTAGAAGTGTTAGCACGTGGAGAAATTTGAATGCTGTACAACAGTGTTATTAAAAAGAAAGTAAAAATATGATTGTCTCTTACCAAATCGAAAGCTTATTTTAATATTAGGGTATTTTCGACGAAGCTGTGACCAATTATTGGGGTGAATTCTGTGCAGCAAATTTTCCCTGGAATCGCAAATAATTGTCAAATACTTCAGTTCTGAAGTCTGGTATGAGCAAAGAATCTTTAAAATATCTTCTGATATGCATTGGTAGCTGACAGATAGTGTTTTCAAATTCGAAAACTTCTCTAAGGTTGCTTTAAAAGCTGTATTGCTAGAGAAATTAAACATATTTATTAATGAAATTTAAAAGTCAATTGATTAACATGCTTGTGTAGTATATAATTTGGATTCTACTTTTAAATAATCATTTATAAACATGCAAATAAGAGAAATAAAATTGTAGATTTTATATTCGACGACTTCTTTTCTTTGAAAATGTTTTCTTAATTCAACATTCAGTTTCATTAAATAAAACTTTCACAATGTTTTTCAAATAGGAAAAGTTGCTTTGAATATTTATAAGTCTGTAATTTTAAACTATTTTTGAAATATCTCATCTTAACTAGTTTCTGTAAGTGATATAATCATGATTAATTGTTTATATAAAGGAGCTAAAGAATTTCCTGATGTTATAAAACTATAAATTCATTTTACGTTATTCTTATGTAAATCTAAGCATTAAACCTTCAATTGTATTAATATTGGTAACTTTGATGTAAAAAGGACAGAGCTCGAATTTCTTAAACAGAAGTATGTTTATCATTTACGTCCAGCAGCACCACTTCGTAGTCGATTTCCTCAAACACCATTTTTAGTGGATCTCTGCTCATTAAAAGAAACATGCTTGCCAAATTCCAAGTTTTTAAATCTAATTATTCAAAAACGAGAATTTTTGTATTTGTAACTCTCTTGTAACTCACCGCAAACCCCCTTAGGAGTCGAATCCATTCTTAGAGGATCTCTACTCAACAGAAGAAACATGTTTGCCAAATCTAAAGTCTGTAAGTCTTATTGTTCAAAAATAAGAATTTTTGTCAAAACGTCCCACAAGATTTTTTTTGGGTGTCGCTTTCTTTTAAACACGTTTTTAGTGAATCTTAAACTAATAGAAAAAAACACGTTTGCTAGATTTCAAGTTTATATGTGTAATGGTTCATAAATGGGATTTTTTTATACATAACGACTCCGGATTCAATATCCGCAAAACTCTTTATTAGCGAATGCCTACTCAACAAAGGAAACATGCTTGCCGAATTACAAGTTTGTAAACCTAAAAGTTCAAAAAGGGGAGTTTTTTTATCTGTAACGCCCCTCTCCCACCCTTGGGAGTCGATGTCTATAAAACCCGTTCTTATTGGATCTCTATTTAACAGACAAAACATGTTTTTCAAGCTTTTCAAGTTTGTAAATCTAATAGTAAAGAAAAGGGGAAATTTTCATCAATAACGCTCCCTTTACCCTGCAATCTCCCTTGGAAGCCATTTTCTTCAGAACTGGTTTTAGAAAATCTCTACTCAACAAAAGAAACATGCTTATCAAATTTCATATCTGTAGGTCTAATAATTCAAAAAACGGGAATTTTTGTCTATAAATGCCCCCCTCCCCAACCTCTCGTGAGTTGATTTTTAAGAAAACCGTTCTTAGTGGATCTCTACTAAATAAAAGGAGTATTTCTGTCAAATTTCAAGACTGCAAGTCTTATAGTACCAAAGATCTCATGATGTGTGAGTGAGTGAATGAGTGAGTAAATGATTGAGTGGATGAGTGAGTGAATGAGTGAGTGGATGAGTGAGAGAATGAGTGAGTCCTGTGTCTCTTATATATATCTTACTTGTTTCTTATATATATAGACTTGTCTCTTATATATATAGACCAGCGGTCTTCAAACTGTGTTCCACGGAACCCTGGAGTTCTACGAGTCAAAATTATTAAGAATTCAAAAAGCAATAAATATTTATTCAACACAGATTCACATTCTTTTTAGAGTTTGTATGAACACAAATATCTATAAAACTATGTTTCCCATCTTGGGTTACACTTCCTGCAAGGGGAAGAGGACTTCAAAAAGAAATACTCTCTTAAATAATTTCCAGCAACTTTTACTTCTTTGCATACGTGAGTTGGGTACTATATTAGCATTATATTAAAATTTTTAGTGATAAATACAATACTTTTCTTTGATTGTCTTTACGTTAAGTACCTATAAGATGTTGATCTACTTTATAAATATTAATATTAATTAAGACTTATTCTTCTAAGATTAGCATGGTACCCTTGGAAACCGTGTAGTTCTAAGGGTTCCATGAGTCGAAAAATTTTGAAAACCACTGATATAGACGAATGGCACTTAAATGAATGAAGCTACATTTTTTTATTTCATTTATAAATGATAAATTATAGAAGAAATTGAAAAATTTTACAAGAAGCATTGAATTACCCTCATTTCTAAATTTCTCATGTAATTATTGTCACAAATTACATCAGATTCTAAAGTTTTTATAGTTTATATACATATATTTTTCTTTTTCTACAATCAAAAAATTAATTGTGTCTTATGTTGAAAATTTCTGACTAAACTAAAAATAAGTAATACTTTCTTCTCTATAATTCGTAACCAGAGTGATATCAAGTACTGAAATAACACATTTATTTATGCCAGAGTAAAACATGAATATAAATAACTGTTTAACAAATCAGTTTTTATGTCATTGATCCAGATTATCTCACAAATGGGTCTTGATAGCATAGATGATATTTTCACATATTTCATTCGGGAGATTTATCTTTTGTGTTTCATAACTGTTTTTTATTTCATAAAATACATTTTTTTATTTTTTACATGGTACTAATATATTCTATGTTACAGTATATAATGTCATGGAATTTAAAGAGAAATTTATGAAGTCAGCTGTGCATGTAAGGAGTGTATAATGTACCACAATTTCTGCAGTGTCCATTTCTTATGAATGATTTGAGGGATAAATCAAAGGATTAGTTCGATCTAATTTGTGCACGTTTTCAGCAAGAATTAGATATAATTTTTAAAACTTTGAGGAACCCTTGTAGTTAGCTAGTCAAACTTTGGGGGTAAATTTCAAATTTAGTTTATTCCAGGTTTTATATGTAAATTAACAGTCATTAAAACTGTTGACACATTTTTTGCTTTACTAATAAGAAAATTTTCAGTAATATTGAAAACTTTTTCCTGTTTAAAATAGATTATTTCTTTTTCGAGAAAATTAATCACAGTTAAAATAATTGATTCGTGAAAATCGTAAAAAATTAAGCCAAATAAAGTGAACAAAATTTGGCATTTCTCTTTTAGGGACCAGGGTTGGTGACTACTTTTCTGAGGAAGCGCTACAACACAAACATTGGCAATATTATCAATCTATTGTTGTTTCTGGGTTAAATTCCATCTGATGTATACGCGAAGACACAGAAATAAGTTCGTCGGCCCAACAATAAATGAAGCGTAAGGTTTCTGTCGACTGAATCCTGAATCACGAGAAATATAATTCATCAAATAAAAACCAACATTACGCTAACTAACCTACTTTTTGCCCATTTCGATTCACATGGCGTGATTGTTTCATGAAAAAAATAGGTCGCTGTAGAATTTCCTTCTATCGGGGAAAAAATATTTTTGTGTCTTCAACAGTCATCGGCAATTTTTAGAAACTCAACATTGTAAAAAAGTGCCGGAAAAAATTTAACTAACGGTATGACAGACAGAAATTCCCCAAAACTAACAATGTTTCTAAATAGCTCTTCCAATTATATGTTAATATTAGCAATTATCAGGTGTTGATCTTCTACCTGATTATTATCTTTGTTTTTAATGTATTTTAGAAACTTCAAATTGCTAATGGCAACAGTGAAGTTTTTATATTGTTCTAATTTTTGTGAGAATAAAAATGACTTTGAGTTGTTATTCATGAGTTTGGGAGAATCAATAACTGCTACATAACTAGAGAATTAATAATTATTGGAAATTTTATGCCATTTTATACTTTTTGAATGTTATTTTTGAGATGTTAAAACAATCGATTACACTGACATATCAAAATTCTTCTGATTTCGATATTCCATAACTGAACAGCAACTAATTTTCAAAACACAAATTGGCGCGTTTTCTATATGTTGCCATTGTGGCCTTTATAATTGATAAGTAATCAAAATTTCATTTAATACGTTGAAATATGTAATTTATAATGAATATAAAATTAAATACGCAAATAAAGGTCCATGCATAGCATTTTTATAAAAGACTGATCAATTTTACATTACAGTTGTGGAATACTTAGAATATTTCAAATATATATCTTAAAAAAGAACGAAATAGTCATGAAATCACATTTTTAAACATTAAATCTTGTGTTGCGTGATACCAGTAATTTAATTAAGGGTAATGGAGTTATAAATTGTGTAAATACCAATGAGAGAAATTTCACTAAAATTTTTGAGTTTCAATACTGTTGTTTGCTACTAGTTTTCGAACAAATGAACAAATTATTTAACTCTTAAGTGTTGTTGCCAATTTTCTACAATCCAGTTCCACTTTATTTTATTCAAAAATCTGAGTGTGTGCGTTTCCGAACGCACGTTGACAAAAATAGACGGCGTGCGTGAAAGAAAAAAACGACATTATTTTTGGCGGGTAAGTTATATGTTTTTTTAAACATTTGAAGTGGTGGATGATGAAGTTCAGTGTGTTACTTGGAGAGATATTTACTATTTTCGAATTTCATACAAAGAAATGATTTATTTAACTGAAAAAAAATTTACTGATCTGTTGTTAGGTGCAGCCCAGTTGCTGAGTGTTAGTGAATCGCGCTTCTACACCACGAGTCTGGGGTTCTAATCCTGGGCTGGGCAAGGTTGACTAAGACTTTCATCCCTTCAGTGGGTCGGTAAAATGAGTACCAAGCTTGCTTGGGAACTGAACACTGGGGGTTTCGAGTCAGACTGACCATTTGACCCCGAAACATCTGCAAAAGCACCCGAGCTCCTAAGGTCACGAAAGCTGAGATATATAGGCACAGCAGATTTTGGCCCTCATGGGCTGTGTTGGGGGCCACTAAGTTCAGTTCAGTTCAGTTCACCAAATTTTGGGGAAATACTGCATGTTTCAAAAGTTTAAACGAATTTTTTTTCACAATAAATACTCAATATTCTTACTTGGATTTTATTTATTTGTTTTTTACATAACCTACGACTACATTCCTATAAAAAAACAATTTTTTTAAAATTCCAAGCACAAAAACTCACGCATTTAAGGTTTAAAAATGTATATAATTATAAATATGAAAAATCAATAACTGTGAAAACAAATAAAATCTCAAGATAGTTTCATTAATACACAATATAAATTTTTAAAATTAAATAAACTGTGTGGTTAAGAATTTTTGAGAAGGACATATTATTTATTGCTAGAAAGGAAATTTAAGTAGATTAAGCGGAAAAAAATCCCCAATAATATGAAATAAATATATTTTTGCACTGGTTTCTGTTTAAAACGTGTCCCGTGTAGAGCAACATAATTTCTTCATATAGCAGAGATAAAAACATGATTTCAGACAGTTTCGCCACTGACTCTGACTAATAAGCACCTTGAGCTTATATCTGTACAAATTACTGAAAAATATATAAGTTATCGTTATCCAATATTGTAAGAGATTATGTATAATAAATCCAGCAACACACACACACACAACACATGTTGCTAAGATTTCTAATTTCATAATTATGTAAGATTGCATCCATCTTTTCATTTTTCCCTACCAGTGCTGTGATATGCACAACTTAGTAATTACACTTTTTTAAAATTTGAAATCCTTTTCTTTATTTTTAGTCATTATTTTAGCATTTAATTCTAATTTTCTCCTAAATAGTTCAACTTTATGCCAGAAGAGGGCAACACGAATCTAATATTTTCTAATAAGTCAAAGGTCAACTTTCTTTTATCTATCCATTTACACCCCCAAAAGATTAAACACATATGATTAAACATTGTGATAAGAAAGGCATTTCTTTTATGTGTGTGTGTGTTTAATTTAATTCTCCTAGATTAAACTTTCTCATTTAGTTCAGTGGATTTTCACGTGACGCATTCGTAAACGTGGAAATAAGATAATTTATCCTTATACACTCGTTTTCATTCCGCCCCTTAATTATTGCCTTCAGTGGCACTGACCAATTCATTTAAGGTACAACCAATTGCTCTGTCTTAAGCATAGGCTCCCAACCTTTTTTGAACTGGCCCCCTTTTCTAGTGAATATTTCGATACCGCCCCCTACCACTCTAGAGAAATAAGAGTGTACATAATACACGGTGAAAGCAAGAGTTAAATTTTTTAAAAATATTATATTACTAGTAAAATATATTTTTTAATTTAATTTTTTTAAAGCCCCAATTTTTTTTCTTGCGAATCTGAAATAGCTATTGCCACAAATATATTTAAATGTATTATATATTTTAGTCATAGATAGGATAGTGTTGGAATTAAACGCTACTGAATTTCTGCTTCATTTAAAAGAATGGAATGAAAGTTTTAGCTTACTTAAAAGACAAGTTTGGTGATACGAAGTAATCCATAATATAAACTATTGCTTTAAAAAAAATGTAAATTGACAATTTCAGCCTTTAAAGAATCACACGTTAATTCCTGGTTAACACATATACATAATGAAATGCAGTGGATGAAACTTTATTTCTACTGCTCACAGAAACAACACGTGGACTATACAGAAATTAAAATGTACTATATCATTCAATTTAATGTAGGTATGAATATTTAAACTTTAAGTTTTTCATCTACTTCCCTAACTACCGAAATATGTGAATTTTCGTACATGTGGTATAGAAATGGTTTATAAATACATACAATCAACATAAGTAAACAGCATTAAAGTTTACTTTGGTTAGTACATAATCAACATGTTTTTTCTTTTAGTCTTTTTTAGACTATATTTGGATAATCTGCCTAAGCCCTCCATGCCATCTCAATGCCCCTAATTTTCTCTGGGTCTTTACTGCCCCTCCTGAAAGCCTCAAACTCCCACAAGGGGAGTTATCGCCCACGTTGAGAACCTATGGTCTTAAGTATTCGTCGATATTCTTTCAACGTCAACAAGTGGCTGCGGTAGTCTGTGACAGTTCTATCTGAGCTCCTTCTACTAGTAATCTTTTTGGGAAGTTTCTGGTCTTTTAAAAATTATTTTATTATAAAACTCCGATTCGAAGAAGAAAACATGATTATGTTAATTTAGACTACTATAAATAGTCTAGGTTTTCAGGTTAAAGTGAGAGATAGGCTAGACTGCTATCGGAGCAGAAATAATCAAAATGAATGTGAATCCGGGTATTTAATATTTGATAATTGAATTACTTAAGGTGACGAATTGTCACTGAGAAAAAATCCAGATTAAATAGATAAGAATTCAAAGTGATCGCCTTGAGTAAGTATGATTAGTATTAAAGTTTTCTCATATCTCGCTTACCTCGTGAATTGTCTGCATAGTGATTAATTGAGGGCATCTCTTAGATTGGATCGATTGAAATTGTGTGTTGATTAATATTGTGAATAAATTAGATTATTTTGTTAAACTATGGCTAGTGTTCCTTCCAATCCTCCTACACTTTTAGGCTCGCAGTGGAGAATATTACAAGTCTAGTGGCCAAAGTCTCATAAGTGTGCCACTGAAAATCTGCCGTATTGAAGGGCCGCTACTCGTTAAACCTGTTAAGTCTGAACGTCCCCTGTTGAAGTGGAGTGGAAGTGCCAGCTCAGGTATCGTTCTCGTCACTTGACCATTACTCAAAATTAAGTAGATAGTTGCTAACTGCACTTATAGGGCGATGTTAATATAAAAACTCCTTGACTCAAAGTCAGTAATCCTGGGTGTTTGGCTGCCTTGGTTCTTTTCATTTTAATTACAATTTAAAATCAATCGTGTGGGAAAAATCTTTTAAGTACTAGCTTTAGCTATCTAAACTAATAATAAGAGAGTAAACTATTTTTAAATTAATTGAAGCTTTGTATCTTAGAACTTCACCGTCATATAAACAAAAGCTTTCAAATGATTCGTGAAAACATGGAAAAGACCACTTGTAATTAGAATATAACATAAGGAAAAATATATACGAAATAGGATTCAAAAGTTCCCGTACTGAGTAAATAACTTAAAATTTTTTTCCAATTAAGTTGCTGAAATACATCCTTTTTCAAAATAAGACCCTTGAGCAACAACATGCTTTTGCCATTGCTTGTGATGGTCAACGAAACATTTATGGAATCCATTTTTAGCCATGTCCTTTAATTCAACCTGCGATGCACTTTTAACTTCACCTGCAGATTGAAATCGACAACCTTGCAAGCGATGTGTCAGTACAGGAAATAGGTTGAAATCGCAGGGGGTGAGATCAGGGGAGTAAGGAGGATGTTGCAAAGTTCTTGTTTTCTTTTTCGCAAGAAAGTCAGTGACGAGGAGGGATCGGTGTGTAGAAGCGTTGTCATGCAAAAGCGCCCATGGCTGCTCAGCCCACAATTTTGGTCTCTTTTGGATCGACTCACGCAAACGACGCAAGAGGCCTACATATATTTCTTTCTTTACTGTGTGTCCTTCAGGGATAAACTCCAGATGCACATTGCCCTGGACATCGAAGAACACCTCTAGCATGACCTTGTAACGGATATATCTGCGACTGTACTAATACCTCGGGGACTCTTCTGGGGAAAAACATTTTAACTCAACCAACTTTCGTCAACCAAGAAAGCGTTATTATGTAAATGAAGTATATTATATAAATTCTGTTTTCGCGAGTTTGTAAGTTGGCAAGTAAGAGTTAGCAAAGAGTTTGCGAGTTAGCTTTTTAGTTGAAGATTGAAAGATAGTGGAATTATTAAGAGGTCTTGGAGTTGTCCAGGAAAACGGATTACTCCAGTGGATCCAAAGACATTGATCAATCTCGATAAAGATCACCTGCAGGAATCAAGTGTAGGATCCGCTGCATAAAAAGTACAGGTATATTAAACTTGTTTAATGAGAAGTTAGCTTATTAGTGTGCGACGTAGTTTATATTGAGCGTATTTAAGCTATCTTAGATTCAGTTGAGGGTCCGAAGTAGTATCCCCGTGTTATAGAATCTCACCTCCGCGCTCTACTATATATCATCTACCTTAATTAGAATTTTATTGTGTCTGATTGGTAATTAGAATTAATAAATTGATTAGATTGAAAACATGTCTGTGGATTATTCTGTTTCTCCTACACACCTAGCCGGGTTTACAGGTAGACAAGGGGTTTCAGAGTCAAGCAGGAACCGACAGGTATTACAACCTTCTCTTTAGAGAGATATTGGCGGAATTTCTGCGATCGTGGAGATTGTGGTGATTTCCAAGTTACCGATGCTATCCTGGATTGAGGATCGCATAAAAAACACCATTTCTTGTTTCCAATAACATTTCTACCAAGTTGGGAAGGATCTGTTTCAACAGGCGAGATAAAGTCTCTCGCCATTTCCATTTGAATTGCCTTTTGGTTTTCGTTTAACATGCGAGGAGCGATGTGTTGACATACCCTATATATTTTAAGATCTTTAGTCAGTATCTGTTGACATGTGACCGAGAATATCTCAACTGATTCTGCTATTTGCGCTATTGTTTGAAGCCTGTTCTTACGTTCCGCTGCAGAAACCATTTCAATGTTTTCAGTGGTGCGGGTAGTATGTTGACATTCAGAGCATTTGTCATCTATGACACTTTTCTTGCCTTCTCTGAAGCGTCAATGCCACTCAAAATCTTGCGTTCGTGATAATGTATCAGACATACACATACTTCAACATTTCGTAAGTCTCCGTGGCACTCTTTCCCAAGGGAACACAAAATTTGATATTTATTCTTTGCACAACAAACGCCGTTTCTTTCAGTCACCGACTACTAAATGCATCCGAAAATAAAATATATACAATAGCGAGCCACCGACCACGTGATATGAGACAAATTTGTTTTAGAACAGTGGAAGAACACAATAACATAGAAATGTTATCTTAGTCACTCTAGTGCAAGAATTGTTCACGCTATAGGCTCAGTCCAGGAACTTTTGAATCCTTCCTCGTATTTGTTGTCGTATTTTGGATGAATATATCCCAGGACGTTAATAAGCTGACCGATGGTTGGTACTTTGTTAATTTTCATATAAATGCAGTCAATGTTATGTTTGCTTTTATCATCAACAACAATAAGGTTCTACACTCAAGAGCCAAAACAATATGACCACCTGTCAATAACGAGTTGGCCCACCTTTGGCGCGCAACACAGCTTCAAACCGCCTTGGCATGGATGCCACAAGTCCTTGGTAGATGGCCGGAGACAGATTGTACCAGATGTTTAAGCAACGGTCACGCAAATCCAAGATATTGCGAATTGATGGTCTTTGAACTCTGAGCTGCCGTCCCATGAAATCAAAATGTGTTCTATCGGATTGAGATCCGGTGAGTCAGGCGGCCAGGACATTAACTGAAATTCAGCATCATGTTCTTGGAGCCACTCCGACACAATTTTAGCCTTGTGACACGGGGCGTTGTCCTGTTGGAACATTCCATTTCCAGCTGAAAAACAGAGGCCATGTAAGGGTGCTACTGGTCCACAATGATGCTCAGATACCCTGTAGCATTCATGGTCTGCTCTACCACAACCACGGGTCCCATAGATGCCCAAGAGAACGTCCCCCAATGCATAATACCGCCACCACCGGCCTGTGTATGACCTACTGTACATTGAGGGAGCAACTGTTCGCCTGAAAGACGGCGTATCCTGACACGGCCATCGGCGTGATGAATGACAAGTCGTGATTCATCTGACCAGGCAACACTCTCTCCCACTGATCCATGGACCAGTCGCGATGTTCCTGGGCCCAACGCAGGCGCAGTTGGCAATGACGCTTGATCAGCAAAGGCACACGAGTGGGACGTTTGCTGCGTAGCCCCATATCCAACAGTGACCGCTGAACAGTGTGCTCCGATACTCTTCTACTTGGCCCTGCATTGTATTGGGCTGTCAGCTAAGCCACTGTCTGGCCCCGGTTTTGCTTCACCATGCGAGACAGTTTTCGACGATCTTTTTCTTTGATAGCGTGTGGACGTCCAACACCATGTCATCTACTGCTGGTTTCACCGTCATTCATTCACTTTGTATAAATACTAACAACTGTAGATCGTGAATAACCCACGAGTCGTGCAGTTTCGGAAATACTTGTTCCGAGCCTGCGAGCCATCACAATCTGCTGCTTATCAAAGTCGCTTAGAGGCGCAGCCGTTCCCATCACACACAGAAATAAGTAAAAGAATGACTCTTCAGACTCTCCATCAGCAGTTAAATACCACTTCCACCTGATCCCGTGCCTTCCACGTCATCTAGGCGATTTCATTGCAAAATGTAGAGATGGTCATAATGTTTTGGCTCTTGAGTGTAGTGTCTGTGGAGAGTAAAAGTTAAGCGAAAGTTAAACTGAACTTTTATATCTATTACTCTTCGATTTTCAAAAGGTCGTTGTATCTTTCAAAATGTTTCGTAATGTGATAATAATAATCAATCGATCAATCAATCAATCATTTACTTAGTTCGACCATAAATCGACAAATATACAAAGTAAACAAAAAAGTTCTTGCCTTTTTTAATGACCCAAAAGAACCTGACATACATACTACGTAGCCTATTTTTAGTCCTCGAAGTAATCAGCATCGACATCCAACACTTTCTGCCAATGTGTTTCCAGTTGTTCAATCTCCTTGAGGTAAAACTATGAGGTGTGGGACGCAAAGAAGTCTGTGAGAGCTTGGCGTACGTCTGCTTCATTGGTGAAGGATTTACCACGAAGATGATTGTCCAGGGAATGGAAGAGGTGGTAATCTGATGGTGCAAGGTCAGGTGAGTAAAGAGAATGGCTCAAAGTCTCCCAACCAAGTTTCTGTATCGTATTCCTGGCCACCCGCGCGACATGCGGCCTTGCATTATCATGCAATAACAGTACACCCTTTCGATTAACCAGTGCTAGCTCCTTCTGATGCAATGCCTATTGTACACGTTCTAATTGCTGTGAATACAGGTCCGCAGGGACCGTTTGGCCCCTTGGTAGAAACTCATAGGGAACCACTTGATGACAAGTCCACCAGACACGAAGCATAATCTTGCGTGGGTGCATAGGTGGGCTTGCGCTGTGCGGGACAGTATCCTGGGGTAACAACCAATGTTTAGAACGCTTGGTTGTGTCATACAGGACCCACTTCTTGTCACTGGTCAGCACTTGATTGAATATGGATGCTCGACGGTGGCGAGAAAGCAACGATAAACAGGCTGCTACTTGTTGTTGCTTATGGACTTCCAACAGCGTGTGAGGAACCCACTTGCTCAGCCTGTACGTCTTATCTAAGAGGTGCAGATGAAGTCTAATCGTTTCACTGGAAGTGTTGAATTGTCTGGCAAGTTCACCATGCGTTTGACTACTGTCCTCTTCAATGGCCGCCTGCAGGGCTTCGTCATCCAAGGCCTGTGGTCGTCCTCTTCGAGCATTATCACAGAGGGACAAATCTTCCGACCTGAATTTTTGAAACCAATACCTTGCCGTACCGTTCATTGACAGCATTATCCCCAAACGCTTGACATATTCAGCGACTTGATGCAGCGGCTGATGAGTCCACTTTGAAGTCGTAAAGTAAAGAACCCCGATCAAGCTCCTTCGATACGTCCGTTTCGCTTCGCTACTGTACGAGCTCCGATTGATGAATGTCAGAAGTGGACCAGCGTTTATAATAATTGATATTCATATTCTCGATTGACGGTATCTCAATCACTTCATACACGAATTTGCATACTTATTCGCCGATATTTTAATGGAAACGCGCAAATGGCAAGAACTTTTTTGTTTAAATGTAAAAAATAACAATATTTAATTTCAAAATCCAAATTTATGCATTTGGAATTTTACCTACAGATTTAAATACAGCAATTAGATTCCAAAAAATGTATTCTTTAATTCCCATTAAATTACTGAATGTTCAATGTTTTTATAGTTTCTTTTAAAACATTAGATATTTAAATGCCCTATGTACACAGATAACGAATTCAAAAAGACTTTTTTTTTCTTACTTCAAAATAAACTGAAGAAAAAAATCTAAAATTTCCAACAGCCAATGGAACAGCTGTTTTGATAACACTATTTATAAGCTTTCCATCAAAACTGATACGCATGTCACTAACGGAGATAACGCAATTAATCTATCAGGATAAAATATATAAAATGAAGTATTTTTCACGGTAGTGAATGCATTTTAAGTAACAATAAATCTCTCTTCTCGTATTGTTTGTATAATATTAAAAGCGACACCATTCATAAATATTGATTTGAAGATCTACATTTACATTGTTATGTCGTATTGTTTGGGGGTAAAGATTATGTAAATATTTAATGCGCTAAAACGCACAAATCATGTTTTTCCTTAGAAGCCGGCTGGGTGGTGTGGTTGGTTTGTTGCTGACCTTCTACACCTAAGGTTGCGGGTTCGACCCCAACCCAAGTCGGTAAATTCTCATCTCATGATGCAGAAAGTCGACAGAGATCATGTCGTATAATTATAAGGCATGTAAAAGATCCCTAGAGTTTTTGTTTAGCTTGAGTGCTCTCGGCCAAGTTAAATCCTAGTACAGGTTTGCAGGTACTGTGATCGTATTTAAAATAGAAGTTAGAGAGTTAAAATATTAGCGAGCTTCTAAATTAAAACAAGCTTTGTATAAGTTATCGTAAGGATAGATTTGCATGATCGTATATGTTATCGCCGAGCTATCTTGTCTCACCTTCATCCTCTAATTGATCACATTTATCTTAATTAGAGTGTTATTTGTGTCTGTGTTGAATATAGAGATAAATAAATAACTGAAGTTCATCATGTCGTCTGATCATTTAGTTCCCCCCACACATCTAACCAGGTCACAAGGAATAAGGAATGTAAATTCCTTACAACCTTTCAACTATTTATTAAACACACGAATTATCATCAGACACAATTCTAATATTCAAACTAGATGAGATGCTCCTAATAAGAGAAATATGAGAATAAACCACGAGAGACGCGAATTATGAGAAGACTTCTGTTATATATATATATATATTGATACTCCTTTTTTGGGATCAATCCACTGCTCAAAATATTTGGGTAAAAATTTAGCTATGGTGACCAATCATCACTTTAATATCTTCAACTATCTAATCTTTGAAACAGGCTATCAAATATACTAATACCTGATCGGTAGCAATCTCTCCTCGACGTTAGATTCTCTATATCTCAACCTTCATATAACTCCGTCTATCAATCTAACTAGCTAGAAAACCTATACTTTATATAACCGAACTAATCTGCATATCACGGTTTCTTCTTCAAAAGCGTTGGTTGTGATTAATTTCAATTGAGAGCCCAAATATTTCCCAAGAGGATTAGATGAAAGACGCGTATAGATCCGTCACAACTTCATTCAGGTGCATTTGATGAAACAGAACGCTATAAAACACTCCTTGTAATGTTTTCTTATAATAACGTCTTTCGCAAAAATTCTATTATTTTAGTCAAATATTTTAAATTAAATTAATTCGTTCAGAACTCCTTCCAAAGCATTTTCCGCGAAAATGTAACGTAATAAACAACCATGGGATGAGAAAATCCAATTACTGCTCAAAATGATTAAATTCCACAAAATCTTTTAAACTAGATAAGCGTAATTCAATCTAATCGAGAGATAATTAATGAACAAGGGGAAAAAAGAAAGAAACAACACATTGCCTGAGAGAAAAGAAGATAATGAAAGTTCTAAATTATGTGATCCAGGAAATAGAATTAAGAATTAAAAGAATCATTATTTTACCATCAAAAAATTATCGAATGATAAAAATCGTGAAGAATTGAAACGTTACCTTGAAACTATTCGTTGCAATCAACAAGTTTTATTAAATTCAAAGGTAATTGGTTTTTAAAAGGTTCCAAATCTATAATAGTTATTTTTTTAAAAAAAGATTGATATAATACTGCTTAAATTATTAAAATGATGCAAAAACTGCTAAATTTTCTGCTCACAGCAATCAAGAAGAAAGAAGATAATAATAAAAAAAAAGTAATTTAAATGTTTTGAGACATAACAAGAAGTCTGTTTCCCAGTAGCTTTAAAAATCATTTTAATTTATTGTTTTTAATCGTTTGTGAGATATTTGATTACAAGAAATTTAGAATAACTTTTAATAAATGCATTGAAAATGCTACTCATTTAATTAATTTCATTTTAATATATTCAAAATTCTTAAAAATCGTTCTTTTAAATTAAAAAACTCCTTATATAAGGCTATGTGTTCTGAATTTATCGTCTTAGATAAGTATGTTATCATAGAAATCTGCATTTTTTTGCTAATTATATTTGACAGTCCTCCAACAGTAAATAACATACGTAGACTACTATAAAAGGAGGTATTGTCGAAACTTTATCAGTTGATTGCCGATTTCAAATTGTTATGGCACCTAAGAAATCTGAATTGCCGATTTCGTTGCGAGAAAAAATTGTTTCTCTACGTGAAATGACCTAAATTATCGAGAAATAGGTAAAAAGTAAATGTTTGCTTCTCTACTGTTCGGTATGTTATAAAACGTCATAAAGAAAGAGGATCTACATCAAATAACTGGCGCTCTGGATGCTCAAAAAACTTTCACTGCGAATTAAGCGAAAAATCATAGGAGAAGCATCGAAAAATCCATTTGTTAGTGCAGTTACATTAGCCAATGATGTCGCTTCAACATCTGGAGCTCAAATCTATGCCAAAGTGTTCGAAATGTCCTGCATGATGCACAATTTATGGGAGATCTCCAAGGAAAAAACCTCTCATGACTGAACGAAATAGACTGAAGAGACTTGAATTCGCTAAGGAATATATCAATAAGCCAATTGATTTCTGGAAAATGTCATATTCTCCGACGAGAGTAAGTTCAATATCTTTAAATCAGATGGCAGGAAATTAGTTTGGAGAAAACCTTGTACTGCTTTTCATACCAAAAATGTGTTACCTACAGTTAAACATGGAGGAGGTTCTGTTATGATTTGGGGGTGCATGGCTAGCAAAGGAGTTGGTAATTTGTGTTTCATTGATGGGAATATGACAGCTCGAACCTATATTGATGTGTTGCGAGATAACTTGCCACAAAGTGGGATAAAATTGGGTATCAGTAATTCGTACTATTTTCAGCAAGACAATGATCCCAAGCACACTGCCGGTATAACACGTATGTGGTTGCTTTATCATGTACCCAGAAAACTTGCCACTCCACCACAATCACCAGACTTAAATCCTTTGGAAAATTTGTGGAATTCTGTGGATTTAAAAATAAGAAAAGGAAGATTTCAAGCAATTGCCTTAACAGCTTATGAAGTGTCGATACTGACCCTTTTTATAGAAATTTAATTAATCATTTTTTTTTATTTTTTTTTTTTTTTTTTTTTTTTTTTTTTTTTTCTTTTTTGACAGATTTTTTTTTTTTCGTTTTTTATTTTTTTTTTCTGTTTTTTTGGATATTACTTTTCTGTTTGGCAATACAATTTTTTTTTTTTAATGCTTCTTTTTTATGACATTGTTTTTATATATTTGCTTAAGAAAACTTATACAGATCTTAAATTTGTAAGTATTGCAATGTTTGGGAAGCAAACAAAGATGAAAAGAACATACCAAAAATAATTTAAATGTAAGGTTTTTTTTTTAAAAAAAAATGACTGTTGCTGTCAATTATCTACTGCATTTTTAACTAAAAAATATTTTCGAATGTGTATGGTTGATATTGAAACCAATTTTCCACGGATGAAAAGCTATTTAATATGGAAAATCAAGAATTTTAACGAAAAAATTAAAAAAGAAATGGTGTATCATGAGAAAAGTGTATAAATGTTTAAATAAAATTCAGGTCTATATTTATACAATTAAGCCCTTGACTGGTTTGCCCGTATACCGTACTTTTTTACCGAAAGCTGACCACAACAGGTTTGCTTGTACTCTGTACGGGAACTGATATTTTCTTCTTTATCTTTGATTTACGCATATTTTTAATTCTTAAAGTAAGGTTAGCCGCCCATCCTGTATAGTAATTAGTGACGCTGACTGCGGTGCCGTAGGGACTGGGTTCGAATCCCGAAGAAGGTATGTATGCTTGTGTTATAATCATTTCTTCTTTGTGTTGTACGCCCCTTATGATACATTGTGTGGTACACGGGGTTTTTGAATGTTCTAAATGAGGGGGAAAAAGAGTGAAGTTATTAGTGCTAACGTTTTTAACAGACGCAGTTTGTCCATGGTACTAAAATACTTCTCTTCCGGAATTTTCTTTGTAATGAATGCGGGAATTTTTCATTGGAGGCAAGGATTTAGATTCTTGAAAATATTCGATAAAGAACAGGGCAATGCGAATCTATATGCTTGAGAAGAAATGTAAAGGGAAAGATAAGACCAAAAAGCTGATGTTATTTGTGTTCCCATTATAATGTAAGACTTATACACCCTTATACACCATGCTTCAAATTGCGAGTGTACATGCACACGCACAAAATCCTCAATAGTTTGAGAAAAAGGTATGAACACACATGAAATTTTTTAAAATATAAGAGATATTCTTTTAAAATGGATGAAATATTCGTCATATCATACACATATCATACAAAATGCAAACATTTAGGGATTTTTGTGTACCACAATTATCAAATAAAAAATGTGAAAACTTTAAAATTGAAACCTAAAATAAAATTCTTCCATTTTTGCATTCTGTCTGTATTTCTATGCAATAAAAAAATGTGCCTTTTCTTGGAACATTTTGGGCAAAAAAAACAAAAAACAATTATCACGTTTTCCCCCCAAATGGAATAATGTAAAAGAAAATACAGGGTTTATACCAAACACTGATGTACTATAGTGCTTACTTTGACGAATAAATTAATTATTTTACTCGAATTTTCAGATTAATAAGAGAAAAAAATTAATCAAAACTAAAGCTATCTTTTGGAAATGAAAAACGTATAATTTTTTCTTTGTTCTGATTTAGTAGGTATCAATTTTTTTAAAAAAATTACACGAGATTCTGTTGTTTAGTTTTTCAGTATTTAGTTTTTAACTCATCATTAATGGAAAAAAATTATAACACAAATTCATCACAAAGACAAATTTTTAGAAGAGGTCCAATTTAAAGGACTCAAAATAAAATTCATCCATCAATTAGAATTTAAAATAATATAAACAAAATACGGATTTTTTTTTGTGAAAATAACAAATTAAATCAAAATAATTTTAAAAGTAAAAATTTTCTGGCCATTTAAAAATTAAAAAAAAATCATCGAGAATAACCGAAATATAATTCAAAATTCCTTCTCACTAGTAAATTTTGTATTCATATAGTCTCTCTCTCTCTCTCTCTAACAGTAGTAATTTTCTCGAATTCCCAGTTTTAATCATTCTTCACAGTTGAACAATTTCACATTTAATTTAATTCATTATTGTTTCTAATTGTGTGTGTGTGTCGATATTTTCTTTATTATAAAAATAAGAAAATTAGATATATACGTACTATCGCAACAATATCAACGTTTCAGATAACTCGCCAAGCTATCAACCCCGATTTCATATGTGTCGTACGTGCTGAATTGGCAACCATGTACTTCGTTTCATGTAATGTCGCCTAATACTGTTGCAATAATACGTAAGCACCAAAAACTATGTGATGTGTAGCAAAGAAACTTTTACATTACATAATGTAGATGTGATTATTATTTAACAACAAATAAAAGGGCACCAGCTGCAATTTTCCAGCATTCTCAGCCAACGTAAAGGTAAAATTCTGTCTGACTTTCGATAAACGTTCCTAACTATTAAACAGTGACTAGACATTCGTTTTCTGTCTACGCCATTGCACAAAAAAAAAAAAAAAAAAATGGCTGGAATTTTCAATTACTTTTTCTCTTCTTTTTTTTGAAAATCTGGGGCGAGACTTTAAAGTTCAGTAATTGAATTAATTCCCTTGCTTCTCATTATAAACATTTTATGCAATTGGCAGCTAATACAAAACTCAAAAAAGTTAAAACACCAGACAAGATTTAGTAATTCTGGGTAATGCAAACGAATGTATCAAAAAGTGTTAAAATGTTATACATAAATGTGTCAATGTTTTTCTTTCGTTTTTAATATTTTGTATTAATAAAAATATAAAAGGTATTAATGCGATTTATCAAAAATAGTTGAATAGATAGGATCCTAATTTAGCCCACACCTTTATTTTAGTATTTAACCTCACATACTATATTGAATAGATAGGTCCAATTTAGAAAAACTAACTGTTGGCGTAATTTAGAAATATTTTTTTACTCGCCAAAGGTGTAGTCCAAAATAAGATTTTACCCTGAGGAAACTAAACTTCGAAACTCCACTTATTTTTTGAATATTTTCGTACGTATTAAGCAATTTCTTTCCACGATTGTTAAATTTAATGGAAATACACTGCTGGCATTCCAAAATGCATAACACACAGTATTCAAATTCAAATTTACATAATAAATAAATATAAAATACAAGGGTGAAATGATTGAAATAAATCCAGTTTTGTCTATAGCAGTAATTGGCAGACCACGGCTCATTTCATAAACGGTTTGCCACTCTCTATATTTTTTTTTGTGTTAAATTGTTCTTAAATAAGAAAAATGTATAAATGTACATAATTCGCTCAAAGATGATCTCACTATATACCACGATTGAAGTCACTAAACCCTTTGACTTGCTCATTTCTCACAAATGCATAAATATGAGCTGACAAACCGTTACAAACATTTGTATAGCTCTCGGTTACGAACCAAATTACGTCACTTCCCAGATCCACTTCCTTAGGGGGTGTCCGAATATTTTTGTACAGATAGTGTATCATCTTGTTGCATAGAAAATATATAAAAAGTAAATAATAATAATAATGATTTAAATAGAGCTTGTATACATACTTGTACAAATTGAGTGTCTCCTCAAAAAAGTATATCATTCCTAAAGATTGCAAGGACTCATTTTGATCAGCAATATCACTTAAAATCTCCAATCCCTCGCTTTCGGATAAGTGAATATTGAGAAAAGAAATCTTCTTAAGGCAACGTTGATCTTTGATAAAGGCTTTGAATGCGTCGAAGGCTTGATTTGCGTTAAGAGATGCATTCGAATCGGCTTGAGAAGAGTGGAAGAAGTTTTCTATTTGGAAGGAATGGAGCTGGGAGAAGTTTTCCAAATGTACGAAAAAACATTGCAAATTGTTGAGAGTTTCCTTTAAAAGAACCGCGTTGGTCCTTCGGAGTGCTATTTTCAAGTTTTTCAGAGAAACAGCATGCCTATCAAAAAGCAATTTAGTGTTACAAATGTAATGCGCATATATGTAGTAATAAGTTGCGCATGATACTAAGAGACTCTATATATCCTACAGCAGTGGTTTCCAAACTTAATTGTGCCTCGGGACCACTTTTAGCCTCCCCGGCACCCTAGGCACTTCAAATTGTTACGCGCCCTCCACTATTTCCGGAACACTCCCCCCCCCCCTCAGTTTCAATTCTTACGTTGTCAGTTATGGTTTTGGAAGGATTTTCCCGGATATATAACTCTTACTCTTTTTCCTTTTTCCACCACCTATTGTCTCTCCTTGTCCTGAACAGGCAACCGTAAGGAAAGGCCAGTGCCGTGGTTTGGCCACTCTGGGTCACTTCTTACTTTACGACCTCCTCCCTTAGTAAATTAGTACAGTAGATTAATGAAATTGTTTGAAATTACAGTATAGAGTATATACACTCATGGACAAAAAAAATTAGCGCACCAAGAAATAATTGCGGGATCGTAACGAAACTTGGCGCAAGGTACATGTCGGGAAGATATGCAAATGATTAGAAATGCAGCGTGATTACGCATTACGTATAGCCGGTAGAGGGCGTATAACTTCATTCTCCGTGGAATAAAACAGGTAACCAAAGCTTGTTTGAGTGTGCTGAATCGTTTACAAAGGAAAAGCTGAGGTAGACATGCCATTACGCCGTTTTCGAAGGTAATATGAGCAGCTGTCGCAGTTTGAGAGGGGGAGAATCTTCAGCATGATGGATGCTGGGTAGTCAGCTAGGCGAGTAGCTCATCAATTAGGCCGCTCTGATTGTATTGTGAGGAGGTTTTGGGACCAGTGGATCCGAGAGATGTCATTTACACGAAAACCACGCTCGGGACGCCCTCGACCGACCAGTCGTCGAGAAGACCGCTACATCGTAAGGAATGCACGCGTACAGCTTTATAGGTGCCATACAGACACAGGTAGCATCTTTACTAAGGGCCCATGTGTCTTCTCGAGCCATATGAAGGCACCTGGTTGAAGAACATTTGGGATCGCGGTGCCCATTACGTGTGCTGCCCTTGACGCTCCCCCATCGACGCCTTCGTTTGGAGCGGTGCCGCGCACGAGGAAACTGGACTGCAGCGGTATGGAACCAGGTTGTCTTTAGCAACGAATCCAGATTCAATCTCAGCAGTGATGACAGTCATGTTCGTGTGTGGAGATCCAGTGGTGAACGCCTCAATCCTGCCTTTGCTTTACAGTGACACAAAAGCACTAATAACATCGTTGTAATCAATTTCCATGGTAATGTCATATTGAGTGCATAGCAACATGAGACTGTTAAGCTTTTCATTTTCCGTAGTAGATCTTATTTCGGTTTTTACTCTCTCAAGAGCAGAAATGCTTCTATCATGACTCGATAGGCGTTGTACTTTACTGTTATTTTAATTTCTTTCTCGTTTTTTACCCTCCAACTTTTTAGGCCCAAGGCACGTGCCTAGTGAACCTAAGCGGAAAACGGCCCTACTGTTCCGATTGACCTCTTTTTATACCAAAAATTTGGCCATGAAACCTCAAATGAAGTAACTATTTTAATGCGTAATGGAAAAATTACAAGTTTAACTTTGATGCTCTATAAATGGTAAATTAAAGCGATATATGGGGTGTATTAGTGCAAAGATTACAGATTTTTAGGACACACACACAGATAGAGTAATCCTAGACAATAGGAAATCGTATGGGAATGTATGATCAGAAACTCTTTCTTGGGGTGGTAGTGACGGCACATAAGAGACATGACAAAAATAAGAGAAGACTTGTTTAAGACTTTGGTATACCAAAAATGCTGGGAAGTTCTTGATTGGTGTACGTGGTAGATGGTGCGGGCGTACACTCGGGTTTTGCTGCCACGCTCGTTATGAAGCTTCGTTTCACCTATCAACAAAGTGGTGTAGGATGGAACGTTACACGAACGCTGAGCTCGCTGATATGCATCTGGCATGCAGGGCTGCTGATTGCAAGAGACGAGCCCAGGAGGCATTCCGGTACCAAAATGTGTGCTGCCACTAATGTCAGTATTTCCCATATGACTGTCTGGAGTTTCTTGCATGATAACGACGTGCAACCCTGTCCCCCTAACATGCATCCCTATTGTCCCTTTAATGTTTTTTTTTCTTACATTTTGCTGTTCTAAGGATAATAAATATGTTTTCTCATCTGATTCGTGTTCTATGTTTCTTGTGTTTTGTATTGTCCTTACCATGCCAGGAACTGACTATGCATTCCTATGTGATTTCTCATCGTCTAGGTTTATTCTATCTATCCTGGATGTTTGTAACCGTTATAATGATACACCCTATATTGATATAATCATTATATAATAAGATTATATTTTATAAATGAACTTTAATAAAAGTATAACCCGGCTAGTAATTTTATGTGCAAAATTCCTATTGCATTCATTAATACATACGTATCGTACGTTATCTTTTTAACAAATAAAACAATAAAAATATTACCAAAATTAATATTTTAAGCCGAAAGTAAATAATAATTACTTTCGGCTCAAAACTAAGGAAAATTTGTTGCATTTAATTCCACTCTCTATTTTATATTGTCATATTTCAGACAAGTTATTGCATGCAGCAGCGAGACTCAGCTCCTATGTAAACGTGAGGAGAATAGAACTCAATACCTATGGATTCGTAAGCACGTAACATACCACGAGACCAAAATGATCACTTTTGTCCGGAGGCTGTTACTGGCTAATAAAGATAATACCCCCCAGGGTTCTAGAGGGTCTAAAGCCAGACTGCCGCCAAGTAATCAACCTTTGTAAAATTCAACTTGGGGGCACAAAGCCTGACTTTGCAGGGAGGGGGCCAAATGTTCTCCGTTACGCCACTGCCTCTGACCTACCCAATAGTTAGACGATGTTGAAAAGGACCTCAAACTAATGAGAACCAACCAATGGAAGGTCATCCTGACTGATAGGGTCAACTGGAGGAGGATCATTGAGTCAGCCTTGGCCTATAAAAGGTTGTTGAGCTTATGAAGAAGATGTTTAAAATATTTTACTCTAAAACTCTTATTGTTTAAAGTTTTTTAAGACTTAAAAATTTTGATCCAATTATTTTAAATTTCATAATAATGAAAATGGAACACAAACATTCGTGAAATTCTTAAAGTTGTTCTTACTCCCCCAAATAAATTTTAATTTGGTGGGAGCCCCCCCCCCCCAGCAGTTACAAGGACCTCTAGAGATACCTAAGAATCACTTTGTGGAAACTATGTTCAACAGGAGAGCTAGAAAATTCTTGACTCATTTAAATACTATACAACACAAAAATGTACTAAACATGTTTATAACATGCTTATAAAACAGTCATATTAATGGGAAAAGCTCTATACAGCTTTCTCTTGTCGTACGAATTTTAAGGGCTCTCAATTTCAGACTGAATGTTCATTCATAATGTATGGGATTTGAATTATTTTGGTAACTTATTTAAAACTTTCCAAACTAAATTGAATGCTCTTTTTATGTAGAAAAAATTTCATGATAAAATTGAATTTTATTTTATCCTTCGCTGATAATGATTCTAATCAAAATTCCATTCCATCAAGTTTAAATATTAGTCAACATTTCAGGAAATCTTTCTTTGATCACAGGAAATATTTCTTCTAAATCTCTTTCTTCTCTTTCTTTCTCTTCTTAGATAACAAACAGTAATCTAGTTATGTATAATTTTTTTTAAAAAAATGCCATAAGTTTTAATAACAAAAATTTTATTCATGTTTATTTTCAAAAAATATTTTTTTTTATATAAACATCGATATAAGTTCCTTTATCCGTTCGAGGATCATTTGACTTAAGTATGTATGACAAGATGTATAAAAGACAAATTTTTCTGATAAGAATATAATGGAAAATATTACCCCCTTATCAAGCAAAACAATGTCAAAGTTAATACCATATTATATACTGATGTGTCTAAACATTGCTTCATAATAAAACAAAAAGGGTTAAAGCAACATGATGAAATTAATGAAAATCTAATAAAGTACAATTTTCTCTTTCCCATCAGTCTTTTCCCTGTACCCATAATGCACTAGTATGTGGATTGGGGACTAATCTCTCAATATCCCTACCTTGAAAGGGGTTGAAGATAATAAGGTTTGACTTTTACTAAAAATCTATCCTAGAAAACTTTTTTTCTGCCTTCTCGTTAGGAAGTTTCGAAAGTAGGACGTTGTCTGGTTATTCCAGACAACGCTATTATGGCTTTCTTAGGCTATGTTAGGAAGGTATCTTTCCGCAAAATGTTTGGAACCCATTATTTAACTAATGATGTAAGCGTGCAATATTTGATGTGCATGAAACATATTTCTGAGTTCTTAAAGGTCAGGATGTATATCAAGCTGGACTTATTTTCAAAGTAGATGTATATCGAGAGAGAAAAGTGCATCGAAACTCCTTCACGATAATTTCACGAAGATCCAATTAAAAGCAATAAAGATTTTTTTCCCCGAGTACCACATCTCCTTAAAAAACAGTAACTCTGAAGCACTTTTGAATTTTTTTAAAATTTAATGCATGAGTATTGTGACGGATCTATACGCGATCTTATCATTAATCCTCTTGGGGAAACTTTGGGGCTAGCATTCGCGTTAATTCACAGCCATCCCTCTCAAGAATTAACCTTGATATTTAAATTAGTTTGACTATATAAAGCCAAGGTTTTGTAAATGTAGGGTAGAAGGAGCAGGAGAACTGTTGCGGTGATTCGTAAGTGAGATTTATTTAATTATCATAACGTAAGTTTAGGAAGGAGTTTATCACTATAATAAATTTGAGGATTAAGGTTTAAGAATCTAAGATAGATTGAACTGGATTAAATTAAACAGATCACTTGCGCTTGTTTACTTATTCACTTAGAATAGATTGCTCTCTTTATATATCACTCCTAGGGTTTCCTCTTGTAATTTAACTTGTGGTTGATTAGTGTGTTTGAATAGTAATAAAATAATAGTTATTATGGCAGTTTCTGGTGATGCTTTGTATCCCCCCACACCTTTAGGTAGACAAGACGGTGAAGGAGCAGCTCCAAATAGGTCGTGCTCACAGTATTTTTAAAGTGACCAATCGTCCTCCTTTAGGGAAGACAGTGCTTCTTTCATAGGTTCTGTCCTTCCTCGAAAAGTGTCCTCCTGCTTGAGTTCCTTTTCAATATTTTAAAATTTTTAACGATTTTGTCTTTAAATATAAATAATGATTTTAAGAAAAATCTATTCCTTTAATAATAAAAAGAAAATTGTCAAACTTCGAAGAGAATTAAATCCAGGCGTAACAGACAAGTTTACGAAAGAAGTGCAGAATTCTTACTAAACATGTTTCCAATATGTCGAAGAATGGTATGAAACGATTAACACAGGAAATAACAGCTTTCAATTGTGTCTTACGATTACGGTTTCTTAAATTTCTTATTTCAGTTAGAATTATACTGATTATATGATAAGCCCTTTTATATAGATATTGCCTGAGAATGGTAAGTCCACACATAGTCTCAGGGACGTTTTAAGTCATGGGCCAACTAGCCCCCGAACCCGGAACCTCGGTCTGGGCCTCAATAAGATCATGATCCAAATAATGTTAATGGCCAAATGTTATTTATTCCCTGATATATTATTTGAAAAACTGGGAATTTCGAACTCTATGCCAACTGGCAACAATGATTATGTTTTGTCCATCGTTCGTGTCAAGACCCAGGCCTACCTACCTCCATACATCATCATTTAGTCGAAAGTCGGCAGTCGGTCGAGTTGGTTTGTACCTAGGTCTGTGAGATTGTGAGTTACGCAAATTTATTTGTTACGAGTTTCCATTTATACGAGTATTTGACAACTTTGACTAAAGAATGTTGCAGGTGTAGCCTATTTTTGTATAAAGACCCGGGGCCTCAAGATGCCTTAAGTATCACTGTATACTCTCATTAAAACAGACAGTGACGCTATTAAAAATTCTTCTAACTTCCCAAATAACTGCTTGCAAAAAGAATAAAATTAGTTAGTATCATTTATTAAATTTTATGTATATCAAATATGGTTAGATATTCTTAACCAAGCTTGTTTCAACCAATTTTTGGTTTGACTATACACTAAAAGGATTTATTTAATGTGCAAAAATGCTGTGACATATTTATCTCTCCAATTTTTATTTATGCCACTGTTCAGTTAAAAATTAAACGTGTTGTTGTGTCTGAGTGCTTCGATCGTTTAGTGCAAATAGTGTAGAGTGAGTAAACTATTTGGTTGATTTGTCGAATCGGCCACTTATCCCGCCAAGTGTTTTCTAGTTAAATCGATAAGTGCGCCAAATCTGGTAACCCTTTTTTTGTATTAGTGAGGGAGAAGTCGTATCGTATTGTGGTAGGGTTGCTACTCCAAAACACAACATCTAAAAACGCGCCAAATTAGCGATTTTTCAAAATTTGGTGGACCAGTGGCACCGACAATTTCACCGACTATATTTATATTCAATGTAATTAAACATTTAAAAAGTTTTCATTTGCAAAATGTATGAAACTGAGTAGAGAAGTAACAAGGACAAAACTTTCAAAGTGGATATGATGGACATTAATTACGGATTCTATCGAAAATAACATGATATTCATAAAGAAACCACTTTATTTTACTCTTAAAAACTTGTAGACGCAAAAAAGTAGAAGTAAATTATCCTCTTTTTACCAAGTCAACAATTCTTAACCAAGAATCAGTTAATATGGGTATGAATAGAAAATCAATTGTTTTTCCGTTAACTATTCTTCCACGAGAAAGGATTATTTCCTTTATGTCAACTTCGATCAAAATAAAACCTAATGCAAATAGCTAAGGTTTAAAACTCAATTGCCACTCAGTTAATTAGATTTCGTATTTGTTTTTCTTATAAAAGTGTATGCGTTAAATAACAGGAATAGTAACAGTATATTTATTCAAAGAATATTACACCACGATTGAATGTCTCCTTTCAAAATACATAAAGACAGTAATATTTATACCAATATGCCCTTACAAAGGTTTTTTAATTAAAAATTTTTGATTTATTATGTAGGCTTATGTATATTATTATATTTAGAACAAGGATAGATCACGCATGTATTCAAACTTAAAATTTAAAGAATTTTCACATTGTATCAAATTTTAAAATCTAATGGTCATATTTTAATGAAATTTGGCATGAGTATACATTTATAATTGAGAAAGAGCTGTACTACTCTACTATTCTAAAGTCATTTTTGCACACATGATTATCAGTAAATCTGATAAAGCAGAGATTTCCAAAACCCACGTTTGGGTCATCGAACTAAAAGTGTATCTAATATGGGCTTCTTACGGCCCGATAGGTTGCGTCGCGTGATGACATACTGGACAGCATAGACTTTTGTCTTAAGACTTCTTGAGGCCCTGTACCCCTACACAAATGTGGACCCCCCCCCATGTGTCCCTTAAAAGTAGACAATACAGAGTATGCGTTGTCAAACACTCGTACGAACAATAACCCGAAACAAATAAATATGCATGACTTACAATCGCACAAAAAGGGTCGACCGATTGCCACCTTTTGACTGAATGAGTAATGATGGTGTATGGTGGTAGGCCTAGACCTGTAAGTGGATGACGGTCACCAGATGTAGCCAATCATCGAAATTTCCAGTTTTTCGGACAGCTGGAAACAGGAAATGACATTTGAGCGTTGAAATTATTTGAATTGCGACCTTAATAAGGCTGAGTCGAAAACGAGACGAGACCGGGCTCAGTTGGTCCATGCCTTAAGACGTCCCTGCTGGACAGGAGACAGCTGTGGAGTATTTGTGGCAGTCGATACCATTCCTGCAACAAGGCAGATTTTAGCTTCCGAATGTTTCTTCAAGGGGAATGGTGAGGTGCAATTGCTTTGCTAAGAATGTACCATGAGTGCTTTATAGGGTTAAAGTTAGAAGATACGGTTGGCCAATCTACGCAGGGAATATCTTCACTATCCAGGTAATGGCTTACCTATGTGTGTGAGCAAGTGTTATCCATAAGAAGAAATACAGGTCCAACTATGTCCCTGTACATTAGGCTCGAGATTCCTTATTTATATTCCTTATTTGACAAAGAATTCATATTCAATATGGAATTAAGAATAAAATATGAGGGTTGTGCCCAAATAAAAAGAACATATGCGATTGAGGCAGAATGAGTGCAGCTATAGCAGTGCCACCAAACAGGGACACGAAGGACGGTAGGAAGTGTACACCGTATTCGATGTTTCACAGTGAAACTTGTTAGTGGTAATCAAAAGTAAAGTCGTGCCATATAAGAACGCGTCCAGTTCGGAACAACGTGCGGTTGTATGGTTTCTGATTGCAGGAGATGAGTTTAATGCGGATATCTATTGACGGATAGTGAAAGTCTATGGCGAGCACTGTTCAGGTCGAATGTTTTGGAGCAGTAGGTGTAAAAGTTTTCGAGAAGGGTAACAAAAGATATTGAATCTCCATGACAATGTCCACCCTCACGTCTTTCGTGAAACCAAAGCAACTTTAAAAAAATCCGTTGGTGAAATTGTCGAATCAGCCACTGCTCCGCCAAATTTTGAAAAATCGCTAATTTGGCACGTTTTTGCGTGTTGTGTTTTCGTATAGCAACCCTACCGACTTCTCCCTCACTGATACAAAATTTAAAGGGTTACCAGATTTGGCGCACTTATCGATTTGGGGAGAAAACACTTGAAGGGATAAGTGGCCGTTTCAACTAATATTAGAACACCCACCGTGCAGACCGGATTTGTCTCCCCTTAACTTCTAAGCCTTTTGGCCACAAAAGACAATATTACGTTTATATTTGGGCGATGAAGTGAAGGAATCTCGGCATGACTTCCTCAAGAACCAACTATGTTCTTTGTAGAGTGAAAACGTAGACCTACTGCCGAAACGATGGGACCTATGTTACAACCCCCAGAGTTATTTCGTTTGATTTTAATTGAAATAATTCTTTTTATTGAACTTGTCCATTTTTCACCTGGGCAACCCGTATACATATATTTTATTCCTTGAACATCTTAAACATTCATTATGCATCTAAAAAGACTTACTTCTTCACAAATTGTAAGGCTCTTCTCGTATCGTCAAGCATGTCACCTCTGAATACAAAGTTCATGTCTTTCCAAAGACTACCGCATTCGAAAGCAAAGAGCCAGCTATGACAAACTAAAGCAGCATTGAACCTATCCGCATTTTCTAGAAATTTAAAAATCAATACCAGTGTTACAAAGGGTAATTTATCCCATCGAATGTTCTCAGAATTTAAAGCGGTGCAAAGCATTTTTGGCTGATAATTAATTAATTTAGAAACATTAAAGTACTTTGAAAGATAAGATGGTGTAAATTTTGGTTAGGATTTATTATATGGACAAATATTTGTTGAATTATGTAAGAAATGTATTGTTGTAACATGTTGTATGTGAAATCTATTGTTTATTTTTCTACTTTTTTCAATAATGAATCAAGTAAATATTTAACAAAACAATTGATGCATTGTTTTTAGATCAAGGTACAGTGATAGGAAATATTTTGAGTATTTTTGTGTGTAGGTTAGTGTAATATATTAATAAAAATTCAAGACTTTATTTGGACTTTGTCAGCGCTAATTTTTGGCGCCCTTCTCTACCACGCCAATTGATTCGATTTTTAAATAAAATTCATTACATTTTTTAAAACGTACCATAAATGTTTTATATAGTATTTCTAAAATAATGTATCTCGTTTACCGTATTAATCTCGGTTGTGAGTATCACTTAAATAGTGTAAATGTATTATGAAGTAGTCACATTATTATATACAGATATATAAAAATTATTACTAAAAAAATATTTTTTTAAAAATACAATTATCTTTCATTATAATGAAACCATGTAATACGATATCATTATGATAGAATAATATTATTGTTTTGAAAAATATTAGATCAGTTCTGCTTAAGCGTGTTTAATTTTTATTGCAGTGCAATGATTTTTTTTTCCTTATGTGCATATAAATAATTCTCAAGATTTTAGTAATATACTTACAAATATGGTCTAACTTTGAAAAAGTTTTGTTTTATTTATTTTTATTATGGAAAAAGAGGGGGAATAATGTATTTAATTGTAAAAGTTTATACACACATACCTACCAATGTATAACTGATAAAAATTCATTATAATTTTTTAAATTACTTCTTTGTAAACTTAAGTTCATGATAAAAAATCCATATTTAATTTAAATATATATAAACTTCGTAAAAATAGAATTTATTTTTAAAAAAAGTAGCTGAAATGTTTCTTTAAAGTGTAATTATTCAGTAAAAGTTTCTTTGAAAAATAATTCTTTTTGATCAACTTTAAATTTGTTATTGTCTTTTTTACTAAAGCCTTTATCATATTTCAATTTTTTTTTTAATATTTGTATTCAACTGCAGGTTTTTTTTTGTTCTTTTACAGGTAATGATTTTAGTAAAAGATCTTTTTACAGTTCATTCCTTTTTAATACATATAGTTTTTATATAATTGTATAGCATATAAATTTCCCTTTATATTTATTCAAGTGTTTTGATATATTTTCAAATTCTCCAGTACGTTTATATTTTTATTCAAAGAATTGTACCTTACATTCGAGTCAATGAATTACTAGAAAAAAAATTGCATTTAAATTCAATAATAAAATATAAAAATGAATGAATTATTTTTTCAAGACATTATGGTTATTTCAAATGGGGCTTTCGTTTTATTTTTGCCATAATTAAGCTTTTTTTTTTTACTTATATTATAAGCCAGTGGTTTTCAAACTTTTTCAACTCATGGAACCCCTAGAACTTCAAGGGTCTTTCATGGAACCCCTACAACTAGAAAGTGTTTTCATGCTACTCCTAGAACTAGAAAGTGTTTTCATAGAACCCCATTCTATACTCATACTTCGAAGAATATATCTCAAAATAATACTTAAATTAGATCAGCCTGTTAAACTTGCTTTGTGTAAAGGCAGTTAAAAAAAGCATGGCATTTATTATTAAAAAATTCTAATGTAATTTGTTAAATATAATTTACCCATTAATAATATTAATTTGTGATCTAGTTTTCACCTATCCATGTATTATATTTAGTAATTGGGATATGTGCTTGCTTTTTTTTCACATACACTGTCGAAGCCTAGGTCAATTGAGATTAAATGCAATCGCATTACGTATTCTGAGTTTCATTTGTTTTTATACTTTGTTTTTGAAGGCCCTTACGTTGAGAAATATATTTTATTTAAACACAATGTTCTGAATGACATTTAAATGTTTATAGGTGTATGAGATATCCCGTGTATTTTGCATGAATTTACAACCTAAAATTTAGAAGCTATTCTTGCTTAAATTTAGATTCTAACATCGAATCTCTGTTGATAAGTTGTTTCCTATCCTTCATAAATGGTGGATTTTCCACAAATACAAGAATGTGCATTTTCCCTTAGAAAACTATTTAGTTTTGCAAGACATTGAGCTAACTAACGAGTATAAAATTATCTCGTGAAACCCGAGATAGTAAGCAATAGAATAGTTACAATCTAGTAAAAAGTATATATAAAGATAAAACGTTTTAATATTCTTTTATTATATTATAAAAAACTCAAAAAGTGTTTCAAAATAAATTTATATACATGAAATTTTCAGTTTTCATAAATAAGGGGGGGGGATGAGCTTTAGATGCTTGTAATAATCAAACTTAATTGAGAACATGAATCCATTTTGCATACATATTTATTTCTTCTCGATATTTTCTCGGTACACCTTGAGGAAACCCAGGGTTCCGTGGAACACAGTTTGAAGACCGCTGTTATAAACCTTCGACCAATTTCCCTAAATCAAAAGAAGTTGTTTAATTCAAAAAATGTCACCAAGTGCTGCCATCGGCATTATTATTGTGTTCGAATATGCGTGGAAATGGTTTTCCACTACTGCCTGCACATCGTTTTGATCTGACAAAATTGGTCGATGGTATAATACGTAAGCACCCTATTTAATAGTAAGGTATTTACGTATTATCGCAACAATCGCCAACTCTATAAAAAAGTTGGCTACCGCGATTTCCAATGCGTCATACGCGCTGAATTGGTAACCAAGTGCTTCGTTTCATATAATGTCGCCAATAGGTTGCGATAATACTTAAGTACCAATAGTAATATTAAATACTTGATAATAACTATCAGAAAACAACAAATAGCAAGAACTTCAACACAAAGTAAATTTATTTCATAAACTTCAATTCCATATGTAATTTCTCTCTTGAAATAATACTTTTGAACATATATATTCTTCACTTCTCTCCATCGAATTTCTCTCATTTGTAACTCCTGGTCATTGTTAATGAATGTCAGATTTGAAGAACAGCAATAATTATAGAACATCTTTCAACAGATACACAAGGAACAGACACAGCACACATACACACACATTACGAAAACTGGGAGGATATGCAGGTAAGTAATGCACTTAGAAAAGAAAGAAAAATACTTGAGATGTTAACCACTTCTATATGAGGATGAAAAATGCTTGAAATTGTGTCGCTGTCAGAATGAGTTCCGATTGGTAGATATCAACCAAACAGCTGAATCCTAGTTGAACTTCTTGATTGGCAACACAAATTTGGGGTCAATTTTGTTTTTTTAGGATTTTAACGCCAAGTTAGCAATCCTTCCACGCAATCTGCGTGTTTAAGATTTAGAGTAAGTTAACCATTTTGAAAAAAACGTGGTTTTTCCTTTGGCGCCATTTGGCGAAAAGTTTTGTAGCCAAAAAATCAGAAGGTTCAGTTGGACTTTTCCCAACTAATTGACTGTTTAAGGTATATTGAAGTCATTGTGAGGGATTCAGGTGTACAAGTAATACAAACTGAAGTTTGTCATTCGATTTTGTGTATTCCTTTATCTAGATTTAATTATTGTATTATGAAATACTCGTGACCAAAAAGAAAATCAAAGGTGCGATTGTATTGTAAATTGATCTGAAATCTGGTTTCACCACGAAAGTTTGGTTTTGATTATATCGATTGGTGAAAACATCAATGTGTTTATTTCCATTTAGGTTTATAAAATATAATTCTTTCGTTATGTTATTCTTCCTGTGCATTATGAATTATTTTAATCCCGATCTGTGCAGCTGTTCTTCATAAATGTGTGTCATCTTGTATTTTTCTTTTATATTTTAACTGTAACCTGTAGAAAGAAGTCATACAAGGTCAGTTTAATAATTGCCTTGATTAATATTTAGGAAAACTGTAAAATCGAAATGAAGCAGTAATTTAGGTATTGAAAACATACTCAAATGGTTTAAAGAAATCCTATAATAATGGTCATTTAAGAAGTTAAAACTTAAAAACATTAACGCAAATAAAATATTAAGATTGTATTTGTCTAACATAAATTTATTCGAAGTACCGAGTGTTTGTTTTGACAACATACAGATATCTCCATTAAGCCTGTAAGAATCCATTAGGTATCTTTCGAGCTTTTTCACAGATGCTATGAATTTCTGTAAAAAGTATACGATTCCATAGATAATTCAAACACGGTAAAAATTAATTCCAGAATGTTAGGATGATTTTATTTTAGAATCCCATAATAAGGAATTGCCAAACTTAGAATAATTAAAACTTTTGTAATTGATCAAAAAGTTGTGCCTGTTAACAACACTTAACAATTAGCTTTGACTTATTGAATAGTTACCTCTCATTTTTTAATGAGGTGTTACTTACGTGTCCAAGTTTAACGCAGTTTGAAGGTACAATGATGCCGGTCAATCGTTATATAATGGTTTCCCATTTATATATCATACAAAAGTCTATATTTTATCGATATTTATTATTATGAAGTTTCACAACTTACAATAATCTACATTGAGTGGATTTTTTCGCATAATGTATATATATAACAATTTTTTTGTATTTACTTTAAACAAAATTCAAATTAACTTTCTTGTTATGACTATTACAAGACATTAACGACGGTATATTTAACTCAAATAACTTATTAAATATATATTCGTACAATTACCAATTTAATTTAATTTCGAAAATAGAATGCTCATAGTGATGAAATTCATTATTCGTAAGGAATTTGAGTAAGTTGCAATCAATTTTGGATATAACTAAACAATTTGAACACTTTATCTTTTTTTAAAAAAAAATGGTAGATTTTAAATTTAAAAAAAATTGAATTAACACACACAAACATGGTATTTATATAAGCTATTATAAATTCAAAAAATCTGCAACCAAATCTAAAATTCAGTACATTGAAAGTGCCCGTCCTCAACACTACAGAAGTCAATGTTGTGCAAACAACAATAAACAAATTTTACGGTAATTTTTAGTGTGAAATATGGTAAACCAATAACTGTCTCTCAGTATCAATAGTAATAAAAGTAAAACGTGCAATAAACACAGATACCTACACACTGAAATTGCTGCATGAGTGCAGCAACTGTTATCACAGATCTCAGCTTGAAAGAACGTATTAGATGTATCAGAATTTCTCGGTTAAAGTTTCACTCAATGTTTGAGTTAGACCTAAACCATGAAAAACTATTACTTGTCATCAATTTTTTTATTAATAGATAATTTATTCCCTCTGAAAGTATCTACAGTGTTTCAGTGTGACATTGATACAATTGGGTGATGTACAGCTTGCAGTAGAGATCCTACTGTTGTTTGTTAATTTCGGGCAATGTGCTTACACGTAGAAAGCGAGAACTCACATTTTCATTCTCATAACGTTTAGAAATGGTAACATCTGAGCATTTAGTGATATGCTCAATACAGGAGAGCAAAACAAAGATTAATTCACAAAAAGCGATATAGCTTTGCTAACATCTACACAATGAACTTTGGGAAAAGTGTCAGAATAAACGTAGAGATATATTGATCTAAACTATTACATGCATTAAAACATCAAACATTTGCAGATACACAAACAAGCGGATAAATATGTTGTTGCAATTTTCACCATGTCTTACGCAATCAAAGGTGTTTTCTGGTTCTTTCGATAAATAATTCAGAAACTTTTACAACTAAAATTTTCTTGAGGATTGATTAAAATAATATAACAGTTAAAACAAAGCCATATAAGTAGAAAGAATATGTAACAGAAAATGTGTAGATGTCTTAAAGTGCTTTGAAATAATATCAATAAAAAAAACTTAAGTTTTCAAAAATTTTAAAGTTAATTAAATAATTTGGTTATGAAAATTGTTTAAAAAAAGTTTCTTCCAAAGGTGCTATGTTTTTTTAGTTATCAAAATATTCCTTAATATTATCTTGCTTAAAAATTATTAATTGACGGAATTATAAGGAAAGCTACGAGCAATCCTCGTTTTTTTTTTCTTCGGAAAAATTGTGCTTCATCAGACAATAAAAATTTCTATCTACCTGTAATTGATAATTGAGTGATTTATAAAAATCGGTATTGAAAGAAAAACATGAATTGAGCTACAATTTAATTCGTGCGCGAAAAAAAACTACATAAAAACACGAACACACTTATTAACTTCTTCCGCTGCTTTTGGTTTCACACATCTTCGAACAACGTCGATTCCTACACAAGTTCCATAACAATTGACACATAAAGTTTTCAGTTGCTTTTGGAATGAATACATAGAACAGTTAACAGACGCCAGTGAGTAAAATATAGGATGCACAGTTATACGAAAAAGCGCTTCACATCGAACGAAGCTTTGGGGACACCTGGAATCAGAAAGGGAAGAGATTACTGTGTTTATGTTCGCAGAAAAATCAACAATAACAACTAATATAAAAAATTTAAAATTTATATATATATATATAGGGAGAGAGTGTACAAAATGTAGGAATTGAAAAAAGAACAGAATTTGTGTGCATATTTGTAACAATGCACACACGATTTAGCTAGTTTGGCAGAAAAACCGGTTTTCGACGCTAACTTTTGTCATTGTTTTAACAGTTACATTGTTACAACAATAGAGATGAATCTAAATTGGCGTCGAAAACTGGTAATTAATGAATTAATATTTGAAAAACTGTATTAACATCAAGTGTCATCCACTACAAGTTTAAAAAAATTTTATTTGAACGTATTTTATTAACGGTTGAAAATTTGAGCAAGATGTTTAAATACATATAAAGAGAGAGAAAGTGAGCTATAGCAGGAATTGAAAAATATTAAGTGTGTTTATCCTTTATTCTTATGCATTAGTTATACCGTCGACCAATTTCATCAAATAAAAAAAAGACGCCAAATGCAGCGATGTACAGACAATAATGGAGTAACCGTCCCCGAGCACGGTCAAACACAGTAATAACAATGATGACATTTGGAGACATTTTAAGACGGTAATTCTAACATTAATATTTTAGATACTTTACAAAACTACCTCAAGATACAATTATGACATCAGTAAAGCTTTTAAATTAAATTCTTTTTCAAGTCTCGCACTCAAAAAATAGATAAAATTCTCTCTGCCTAACAAAAATAAAGTCAGTATGATTATTCTAAATGTTTAGCATACCACAAATAAAACCAAAAGACTGTAGCGGTATCATCTACATAAGCCAATAACAACCTCCGCACCATGGTGATAATTTTGGTGTAGTGGTTAAGTTACTCGGTTTCGCACCCAAAGGTCCCGAGTTCTGTCCTACCGGATAAGCGCGCCACTTCATTGGTGACCCTGGCTGAACTCAGAAAAAGGTAACCTTCTGAACTGTCGTGGCGCCATCTATCCACCACAAATGCAACCAAAAAAAGCCGTCGCACGAATGACGCAACCAGCAAAGCCGTCACAACTCGTGACGCAGCAGCAAATACGCTTGATTTAACAAATACGTCGTTCTTTCGCCTATTCACCGACTCACTGGTGGGGAGTGTGTAGCGGTATCATCTACATAAGCCAGTAACAACCTCCGCACCATGGTGATCATTTTGGAGAAGTGGTTAAGTTACTCGGTTTCGGACCAAAGGTCCCGAGTTCTGTCCTACCGGATAAGCGCGCCACTTCATTGGTGATCCTGGCTGAACTCAGAAAAAGTAGCCTTCTGAACTATCGCGGTGCCATCTATCCACCACAAATGCAACAAAAAAAGCCGTCGCACGAATGACGCAACCAGCAAAGCCGTCACAACTCGTGACACAGCAGCAAACACGCTTGATTTAACAAATACATCGTTCGTCCGCCTATCCACCGACTCACTGGTGGGGGAGTGTGTAGCGGTATCATCTACATAAGCCAGTAACAACCTCCGCACCATGGTGATCATTTTGGTGAAGTGGTTAAGTTACTCGGTTTCGGACCCAAAGGTCCCGAGTTCTGTCCTACCGGATAAGCGCGCCACTTCAAGACCTAGGAGAATCCTACAATCCACCGTAATATTTTTTTTTATTTCTACAATAATTCTTATTGTTGTAACTTTTTTTTATTTCCAATGTCCAGGGTTACAAAAGACCACTATACCACAAGAGGGTAGGAACAAAAATAAAAACAGACAAAAACTAAGTAGAAAATAAAAACGTGGCGAGAAAAGTCTATGAACCCAATAAGTCCCTAGCTTGCCAATAAAGATCCCTCGAAGAGGAGCCCTTTAGTGCTGGGCAGCGGCGAATGTGGTCAACACCCATGTCCTCCCAAATATCACAGAGCGTGCAGAAAGGGACCTGTGCAACATGAATTCAATAAAGATGTTTGAGGAGACAGTCGTGTCCAGTAGCCAGACAAAAACTGCTTTTGCTGATCAAATACGAATCGTAAATTGGCGATGTCTTTTCGTTTGGCGAAAATGAACGACGGTATAATACGTAAGTATCAAACGCTGAACTCAAATATTGGATGAAATACTTACCTTTCTGGGGATTTTAAGCAGATCGGCGCATTTTGGCTTCAGAATCTTCTTCTTCCGCCATCAGGTTGGCCAAGCCATACAGTCTGGCCATGTCCTCAGGGGAGACATAGGCCTCAGGAACCTGCACAACATGACCCCACTTTCCGAAATCAGCTTCCGGTTCTTCTTCTCCAGAAAATCGGTTGACTTCTCGGTTTCTATAAGAATTTAAATGCGAAAAAGTGTTTAGTAATCAGTCATTTTAAAAATTCATTTAGATTTTAATTCGTGAGTTTCATCGTGATATAAACGAAAAGCAGTATTTTGTTACCCATTGCTGAATATTCTGGAACGTTTCTTGTATCCTGGAATGTAACGGTAGTCAATGGGGTAGAAGAAAGGAGCAGATCTTCGTGACACTCGGAACACAGATGGAACGGTGTGTCTGTTCAGCCATGACTGGATCGCTTCTTTTTCCTCGTCACGTGATCTGAAAGAAATCATTTCATTTTATTATGAAATTTTCATATCTGTTTTCTTTTGGTAAATATTTGCTATCCTTCCATAATAATTAGACAAAAATGGAAAACAATATATAGCGTAATTCATACATCGAATAAGATAACTTATGCCGAATTTTGAAAAAGTAGATCAAGTCACAGAAATGAAGAGAGTTTTATTGTAATTGCTTGGATTCTCTAAGAAACATTATTTTAAAAATTCTTTCATAGATAATTCAAACAAAATAACTTTATTTATGATTGGTCGAAAGATTACTTTCTTTGAGATAAGTTGAAAAAAGCTTCCTTCCTTCAAAAATTGTAACAATTTATTTTACCAAAAAAAATTTGGCTTGGGTGCTCTCGGCACAATTCACTTCGAAGAACTGTTTCGCATCGTCAGAGCTCAGGTGCCTCCCTCTGGGGAGGAAAAGAGGCGTCAAAATTATTTGTGGCGATTGGTTCTCTACCTATTTGGTGCCGCATTAAAAAGAATAATAGTGACTCAACGAAGAATAAGAATGTCTAAAGCGATAATATTAAATATTATTAAATTACTTAATATTAAAGCGATAAATGGTGATAATTAACAAGTTGATAACAGTCTATACAATAATGTATACTCTATACTATAATTGAAAATTATTTTATTAATTTATTGTGCTAATTCACAAAAGAGTAGGTGGTCCGGGATACCTTAACGTAAGAAATGAACAAGAGTTGTGACGAATATATACACGACCCTCTGAATAATCCTCTTGGGGAAACTTTGGGGCTAGCTTTCGCGTTAATTCACAGCCATCCCTCAAGAAGAAACCTTGATATGTAGATTAGTTTGACTACATAAAGTCAAGGTTTTGTAACTGTAAAATAGAAGGAGCAGAGGAACTGTAGCGGCGATACGTAGGTGAGATATAATTCATTATCACAACTTGAGTTAAGGTCGGAGTTAGCCACTATAATAAATTAGTGGATTGAGAATTAACAATCTAAGATAGATAGGAGTACATTAAATTAAACAGATTGTGACGGATCTATACGCGTCTATAACTAAGCCTTTGAGGATTTTTCTGGGGCAATAATATTATTAACTAACTTTCCCCAAGGGAAGAAAGCGTGATTATGCAAATTAAGAATATTATACAAATTCTGTTTTCGTGAGTTTTAAGAGTTAGTTGGTGAGTGACGGATCGTGAAATTATTAAGTGCAAATCGGAGTTTATCAATTGAAGAAGTCTAAGAGTATCACTCGATGGTGATTAAATCCTTATAAGGATCGTATTCAAGGCCTCGACTGGAAGACTCAACTTCATAAAAGTACAGGTATTGTGATCCTTGTTCAAATAGAAATTTAACTTATTAGTGTGCGACGTAGTTTATACTGAGCTAGTTAAGTTATTGTGGAATCAGTTGAGGATCCGTATTATTATCATCAGGCTATAACGAGTCTCACCTTCGCGCTCTGCTATCTGATCATTTATCTTAATTAGATTATTATTGTGCTTGCTTGATACTATCGTGACAATAAAATAATTAGAATGAATCATGTCTACTGATTATTCAGTTCCTCCCACATATCTAGCCAGTCCCGAGGGTAGACAAGGGTTATCAGAGGGAAGCAGGAACCGACAAGCATTACAAGATTACTTCCGCTTGTTTACTTAGTGTACATTGTTCTTTTCATATCACTCCTAGGGTCTCCTCTTGTAGTTTCACTTGTAGTTGATGAGTGTGCTTGAACAGTAATAAAATAATAATTATTATGGAAGTTTCTGATGATGCTTTGTTTCCCCCCACACCCTTAGGTAGGCAGGACGATAAAGGAGCGACTTCAAACAGAATCCGCTCTCAGAGTGACCTAACCATGCCACTATCTTTTCATAATGCTAACGGTTGCCAGTCTGGAACGCGACGGGTTCATACATGGTGGATAATAGAAAGACTATCCAAACAGCAAAAACAAAGAAAGGGAAAAAAGTAAAAGAGTTAGGGAAAAATCTCTCTTGAACCAAATTTTTCAGGGTAAGATCTGAAGGAGGAACGCTTTGGAAATAGTGAGGAGGGGGCGCAACAATTGGAATTTGAAGTGCCTAGGGCACCAAAGAGGTTAAAACAGGTCCTTCTCTATCCGATTTCTTGTATCTAGCTGTCCGATTCCAGATACATGAGTAGCAGTTAAGCAAAAGGAATCCACAAGAAATCCATTCACTCACCCGTATGGTCCCACATCCACATATCGAGAGTTGGGAGGAAGCAGCATCAGATTGTCGATATCATCCAAATTCTCTCCTTCCAGGGCTTCAGGGTTCTCGTCCATTTCATTGATTGGTCCCAGAAGGCCATTGTCGCGGTGTTGGAACACGTAAGGGTAACGGAATTCGGGATTTGGTGTTTCAGGGTATCCGGCGAAACGTCCAGGAACCTGCATACACACAAATAAAGCAAGGTGGGTACGTTAGTAGTATAGTCCTATTCGAGAATAAGCCACCCTTTATGTAAGGCTTGATTTGAATTTCCGGCACGCTCCGAAGAATATGCATCTAATATATATTTTTCTTGTATTTTTCATTCATATAATCATTTCTATCAAAATCTCTTGAATCTTTCCTTTTTTTCATCTCTTATTTAGTAAAAGCTTTTCGTAAATAAAATTGGCTTATATTCCTGATTTTTTTTTTTTAAAAAGTAAGGAAAATTTAAAATTAGAGAAGGAAAGATATATTTTTCATAAATAAGAATAATTTTCATCTTAGCAATTTAAATTCAATTTAAATATTTTAAAAACTGCCGAATTCTTCAATAACGTATTACATTTTAAAACTTGTGAAAAAACAAATATGCATAACAATCCTTTTATTGTCAATATGGAGATGAATTTATTAAAATTTTAAAACAATTGTGTAGCACCTATTATTTCTTACATCTGAAAGTTGTTCTATTGATTTATTTTTATGAACAGAAAATGAATATCATGAATAATTTCTCAGTTCAAATATTTTGAACTCTAATTCATACTCTCCAAAAATGTTTTCTGCATAACGTGTTTCTTTATTTCGCAGAATGAGGATTTTTCAAATAAATTTAATAATCAACAAAAGTGATTCGAAATATAACCATCGTTTGATAAAAAAAAAAGTATTAGTTGAAAAATTCAAAATTTCAGTGAAAAATGCTTCAGAGTTTTTTAAGCCTCACAAAATATAATGAAAAATTCACTTTCTTTTAGTAATTGCTCTATTTCCAGAATTCCTGTTTTAACAGATTTCTTCTAACCAAAATATGAGAGAGTTTAAAGATCTAAATGTAAAATCTAAAGATCTAAACTTAAAGAGACTAAATCTCAAGACCTAAAACTAGATCTAAGACTAAAGACCTAAAAAATCTAAAGATCTAAATTACAGATCTAAATTTAAATATCTAAATCTATAATTTAATCCTATACTAGAGGAGTACATATTTATATCGTATGAAAAATAGAATTGTTCCAACACTATTTTTTACGTTCTATATAGTTTTTTAACTATCAAATCCAGATAATATTTCAAATTTCTCACTCAGAAATTAAGCATAGAAAATACAGGGCAAGGCACAATTGGTGAATGCCAACATAAGTTCACAATTTAACTGTAGTAACATAGAAAAAAAATAGAACGTAAGGTGTATGAATATCAAAAATGGACAATATGAAAAATAAATAAATTTTGGAAAGTAATAGTGTTAAAAATATCATAGAATTAATTAAAACAATAAAGAAAGAGCCACTATTATTTAGAAAAAAGTAGGAGAAAAAATTAGAGCAGAGAAATTCAAATGAGTCCTGATAAAAATTTACTGTAAATAATAATGATAAGGTTTTTATCAACGACTGCAATGAAACAAACCACTAAACACCGGTTGGGTATCAAGACGAGTTGGAGTGTCTTGGTATTAAAAAAAAGACTCTCACAATCAAGAATAAAGTATCTAAACATTGTATTGTTATATAAGTTTCTTTTCAAATAAGCTTCTCCAAAGACTAGGGAGGATTTGTTATCAATAAAATTTTGTTGCATGCTTTAGTTTATTTTGAGGAATCTATGTTGTCTAACCAGATATATATTATATATGCTACCGTTAAAGTGTATAATTCAGTTATTTCATAGAATAACTAGGTATTTAATGAAACAACTAGACAAGTCAGTTACAGTATATAATAGATGAAAAATTTCATACTTTACCTAGTTATTCTATGAAATAACTAAGGATAGAATTGAAAACTAAACAATTTCAAAGATATTTTATAAATTAATTGATCATAAATAGCTAAAAATACATTTTATCTCATTTGCGGATGAATAATTGATAAATAATAAGGAAAGCAGATGATATAATTTATTATTGATCATATGGCTAACATTAGTTGAACAGAAATTGGAAAAAAGAATATGTTGCAAAAATAGATTATATTTAAATATTATCAACAAAAATATATGCTGGGAATAAAAAATGTTGCTTCAGAAAACCATTGTGTAAACTTTTTTAAACAAAAATGTAAGATAATGTTTATTTAAATTTTATGAGATACCTTTACTTTACTTTTCATTATTTATAATAGCAAGGACTGCTGTGGTGACACTTTGGATTGGACTGCTTATTATTTCTAAAACAAGCCCACTCTTTACCATTACACGTTTTTTTTACACGAGCACTTTTTAAATCCTTGTCCAGTACCGCAACTTGAGCTGTTGCAACAGATCGAAGTGTTGTGTCAATATTTGGAACTTCTTCAATGTAAATTAATTCTACCTGACATATACTTAACTGATATCTAGAGTACAATTGTTTTATTCGGCCATCTCTAGTTCTTAATCGAAAAAGTTCTTCCTAAATCAGCTAGAACCGGTTCAAAGAATTTTCGAGAGCCGTATTTCATACTTTAACGATCAAGTAATCGTTATTCTACAGAATACCTAGTTAAATCGTAAAATTGAATAATTTTATGTACTTTAACTGACTTGTCTAGTTATTTCATGAAATACCTAATTATTCTATGAAATATAAATTTCACACTTTAACGGTAACATATACAAAAAAAATTATGAAGTCAATAGTTTTTTTATATTATATATTTATTAAAAAATATTTACAATTCACAAGAAAAGAGAGAGAGTAGGAGTAGCAAGCCAGAAAACAGAGTACAACTAAATATGACTTGAAGAAATAGATGTAATATCTCTCTATTGTATTAAATTTGCAATATATTTTTTTACATCAGAACTTCAGAAAATTAACGAGGGTTAGCTTAAAAGTAAAATTGATTGAACAAATAATAAAGAAGATGTAATAAAAACGAAAATTGATCTCACAGAAGACTAAATACGGATGACTTAGAGTCGAATTTAATTTCAAAAAGATTAATCTAACTTGTAAAAGGGGGAAACTAAATTACATATACTTTCACTTTCTGCTTCGGGTTTTGGACTGTATTTTCTGATTGGAAAGATATTTTTACAAAATAATATTTCATCCTTGTTTTCATGTAATACTGCAATTTAAGGTATCCGAACACGTTGAAAATGACCAAATTCGGTCAAGACAAATATTTTTTATTTTTTGAATACAGCTATCTTTTGGCTTTACAAAACATACTTTGTTTTGTTTCTACACTACCTAGAGGCCAAGTTACAATCAATTTTATAAAGTTAGAAAAACCGTGAGTCTTTGATTTACCTTAAGTGGGTATTTAAATTGCTCAAAATCTATCACTAGTTTGATAACTCAAAATGTTATAAATTTATTTCTATAAAACTTTTTAAATCTGATATTTATGCTATTTTCTAGAGAATGTGTTAAATTATTTCGTATTGTATGAATACTTCTTCAGTTATGGCTTGTCATTTAAATAATGGTCTCAAAAAGAATACCATATTCCTTATAACGTTTTCTAAATCAGCTCTAAAATTTTCAAATTTTAATAAAACGTTACAATTTTAGTACATTTTCAAGATAAATACAAGTTTATTACTTTTTCTCTCTAATTCCTTTGAAGTTTTTCAAAAATATTGCTAAATTGTCACTTATAATTGTAATTTTTGTAAAATTTAGGTAATTTATTTTATATATTGTTATAGTTAAATATTAGTATTTATTGGTATTGAGACCTAATAAAGCATTTATAAGGTTTAAATATGCTATTTCGTTAAAAGATAGTGGCTTAAAAGTTAGGCTTAACGTGTTCAAATACCTTAAAAATGGAGATTATGTTCTTTTTATAGAATTGGTGAAGAATTATAAAATGCACCATTGATTAAAAAACGAGTATTTATTAGAGAATCGTAATACAATACCTTCACTCTGCTTTGATGTAATCTGTGTAAATTTGTGTGTACTTCTAATACCGTTTAAAATTTGAAAACTCTACTTCTATGATCTAGCTAAGCTATCTATCTACGGGTATGAGACATAAATTTACATACGTGTCTTTTTGCTACAGTCTGTGACCGACCACCAAAGATGTGTGGAGTCACCTGTAAAACACACAGAGCTTATTCACCCGTTACGAATTGTTTTAGGCTTAACGTGAGCTGGAGAAAATTGTGTTGGTGCAAATCAGAAAAAAAATGTGTTTTACAATTAAAATAGATACTAGCATTGTTATGAAGTTTTCGTAATCTTATTTTTTTTTAAAGAATTGATTCGTGGATTTTTTTTTTATGAACTTTTCTCATATGTGCAAATGGACTTTGATACTTAATACTTTTTATTTTCATAAAACCTTTTTAAAAACATTTTGGGAAGACTTTTTTTTTTTTTTTTAGTGATGTAATTTCGTTCTGACTTTTCTGGTCAGAAATTATACAATTTACGATTTTAATACTTGAAAATAAATGTAACGAGATAGTTTGAATTTTAGCAAGATGTAATGAGAAGAAAAGAAAAAAAGAAAAGTTTCTTTTTGAAATCGACATTTCCTTTCTTTTATCTTCTTTCTTTTCATTTCTCTTCTTTTTTTTAAATTTTTCTTTTATTGTACTATATTTGAGGATACTTTTATCCCATGACAACATACTTCAACTTTGTTCAAATATCTGTCGATTACGTAATATTTGAGATAAAAATTTCTTTGAAAATTATTCTTTTCGGATGAACGGATCTCTTTCTCGAAGATAGCTTTATCAGATTAATTCAAATTTATAACAACTTTAGATATCTGTTTGATAACAATAAAAAGTGGAATCATTGTTGAAAGATGTCTTCAAAAATCTAAATACCAATTCTAAAAATATAAAAGTGTACATAATATGTACCTTTCATCACAAGTTTTAATTTTTTCTGTAAAACAGAAACTAAAAAAAAAATGAAAAATAACATTATTTCCTTTTTTAAAGATGTAAATAATATTTTCATAGTTGATTAATTTTCCCTTTATTTGCAATACTATCTATTTGTAACTATTAAATCATCTAGATGCTTTGCTTCTTTTTTTTTTTGCCACAAATTCTCCTTGCCATTCCGTAGAGTCAACACTCAGCGTAAATATAGTGATCAGTGAGAAATTACTTCATTTTATAATTAAAATAAAACAAGTAATATAAAAAAAATTGTAAGTCAACTCCTACTTAGGTCAACAAAGAAAATTTTTACTTTAGTTACTTTTTATTAAATAGTTATAAGTAATATAAATTAATATAAATATGTATATACATATGACAGAATCACGATATTAAATGACAAAAGAGAAAGAGATTTCCCTTGCATATTTACCATTTTCCTTTCTATATAGGGTGGTTTGTTTTACTATTTGTTCATTAACTAAATTAAATTATTCTAATAAAATAGCATAGTAAAAAGAAATCACATTCTCAGAAATTAGGCTATCCCAATTGGGATTCGGACCCACGACCTTTGGATTAGAAGTCCAACGAGATATCCATTACGCTACAGGGACACAACGAACGATTTTCCTTTCTGTATATGCTGTTCGACTATTATTTTTATTTGTTGCGTTTTTTTCACTTTTTAAATTAAATTAATGAATTAATATTTGAAAAAAACATCAAGTGTCATCCACTACAAGTTTAAAAATATGTATTTGAACTTGAATGGTGAATAGAAAGTATTTTATTAACGATTGAAAATTTAAGCAAGATATATAAATAAATATATATGTGTATATATGAAGAGAATGAACTAATGGTAGGAATTGAAAAAATTGTTCGGTGAAATAAAAACACTTATGTTTTTCACTTTTATATCAAATAAATTGTCTTTTTTTTTCTTTATAATGTCCATTAAATCTTTCTATTTTACTTATTTAAAATTAGTTCATTGAGTTAGGTATATGGATATTAAGAAACATAAGTTTTCGATTGCCTATCTACGTTCGGAACCGCGGGATTTCGCAAAAGAGTATAAATGAATATATTTTTCTTTTATATTTAGAGTCAATTTTAAATTAGAACATACATATAAAATTGTTTTAAAAATATTACTACAATAAATAATTATTTAAATACAATTTTTTTTGCAAAAAAAGGAAGAAAAATATGTTTTTAAGACATTATCCTTTAAAATGAGAAATGCTTCTTTTGTAAAATTTTCCATACATATATATAGTTGAAACCTCACTACACATCCTGAACTAGGATTTTTGACATGTACAGTTTAGGAGTGGATTTATTTGTATTTTAATACACCTGAATAGGAAAAATTTTTTAAAAAAAGACACCGGTTATTATTTTAGTGGATCGTAGCTCTATAAATAATGGGAATTTTTCATAACTTATAGTTCAGTCTCTGTACAGATGGTTTTAGTTGTACATAGGTGAAACATTTTTACTATCGAAGGAGTTTTCATAAAAGGAAAATGTTTTGAAAATATGTAATTTTGTCTTCAGTTTTTTGCCACAAAAATAGCATTTAAATAATTTTTCTTGTATATAATATCATTTTTAAAATAATTTTATATGTGTATTCTAATTTAACTGACATTAACTATTAAGAATAAAAAAAATTATTTTTACGCGTTTCCATAATCGTGGCCCGAATATTATCTCAGTAACCTTAAAGTATTTAAATTATCTCATTCCATCAAATTTTTTACACATTTATGTTTAAATACACACTAGCTATCCATTTTAAATAACATAAATTAAATTTTAAACTTTAACTTACTGGTTCTTTTGTTTTCAACATGACGTAATAATTTTTTTTCTAAATAAATATAGATGTCTCTTAAATAAGAAATAATTACTGAAAAAATTAAGTATTCTATCAATACAAAATCAATTAAAAAAACATAGGGGAGGAATACATACAAATGCGTATATTAATCTAAGATAATTAAATTATTATTAATGTTAATTCCTTTAGGAAATTATGTAATGAATTTTTCTGATAATTTGTTATGACTAAAAACATGATTAACTTATTGACACTATTTACTACCAGTGGCTCACAAAAGGGGGGAGGGGGTCCTCGGGTCTGAATCCCCCATAACCTTAATTTTTATCCGATTGATTATAATCCTATGTATATAGTACGTAAAATTTAATTAAGTTAGTTGTTGTTAATAATTAAACTTATTAATTAATTCTAATTATTTATTCAATAATTAGCAATAATCATTAATTAATTAATTTTTTACTTTTTTTTTGTTCCCGAAAATCGGCAAAATCAAAAGAATATGTTGGGCGGCGTATTGCAAGATGATACGAGAATGGGGAACTTCCAACTCTAGGTCTCCCCCCTACCTTTAAAAATTCCTGTGTGCGTTATTGTTTACTACCATACCATAAATTAATTAAAAGTCTCAATAATTTTAATACCATTAAAAATACAAAGTATTTTAAATATAAATTTACATCGATTACAATTGCAGTCAAATCTTTCAATAATAATCAATGACAAAAAAATCAACCTTAATTAAACATTAAAATTCCATTAAAACATTTAAAAGAGAACAATTGCAGAAGCTCAAACGTTTTCTTGAATCTCCCTTCCACACTTTTTTCCTGTCTCCAACTCTTCAGTCCCTTTGACACCCTCGCCCAACCTGCCTTGAACAGCACAATAGACTCATCCCCGGTCCACCCTTTCGATTTTCCAGCCGAAAGCGACCTTCAGAAGATGTTCCCATTGCCGAAATTCGTCAGGTTGTCCTTCAGATACAGGTATCTGACCCAGTACGACCTTCACGGGTCCTTTGCCAACCTTGGGGTTCCCGTTGACCTTAGATCCAGCAGATCCTACGAGACTTCCAGGGGATTTCAGGGCCACCGGCTTAGAAGGAGGTCGATGATTGCCCAAAAGGTCCCTCAACCCAAATCGAGTTTTCACGTAAGCACCAGTGGATCGAATATAGGTCAGGGTGGGCCAGACTTCCGGGCAGAAGGGGCCCTCTGGTAAAAATAGATTCAAACGGGGACGAAAATGAGAAATGGTGGTCTTGGTTATTGTGTAACGTTTTGCTCATTTTCGCCATATATTTATGTACTTTGATAAGATATGTGAATATAGGACTTAAATGCAACAGGCACAAGAAGTCGAAAACTAATTTAAAAGTACTTTTAAAAAGAATTAGTATTCTTATTTCAACGAGATGTTTATTTTTAAAGAATGCATGTCCTTTGTTAATTTTAAAAATAATAAATTGTAGATGATAGTAAAAAGCCCAGATTATATTACAATTTAACTATGTTTTTTGTACTTTCGGGAAGTTGGATTAGGTTCGGAGACCAATTTTTCAAATTTGATTTTCAGGAAAGTTTTATTATTTTAATGTATCCACGACTATTTTCGACAACTTTTAAAAAAAATAGTGATATGGAATTTTTTTTTTCGCTTTTAGATTTATTTAATACAATTTAAAAAAAAAATGCTAAAATTAAGAAAAAAAATTTTTTTTTTGAAAATGCTCAAAAGGCCAGCGATTGCTCAAAAAATTTTAAAAATAATTAACTGAAATTTTTTGTGTACGTTCTGTATAATAGTAGAAGTGTTTTAACCTTCAGATCTATCAATCACTGTTTTATTACAAAATTTACAGTCCCATATGTTAATATAATCACTGTTTTTTTAAAGCAATTTCATATAATAACTAAGATAAAGGGCTCTAGTTTTTGTAAAAATTAAAATATCTCTTATCCTGAAGGTCATTAAAAAAATGAATAACACAGCAACACATCAAAATAGAAAAATTGAAAGTTTGTCCATAAACTTTTGGAACAGAATGGGCCCCGTTTATTTTATTTTTTGTAAATTTTTACCCATTTTTTCCCATTTTAATAATAATGATTTCCTTTTCTCTTCTTAATTTTCTCATATTTTTCTTAAAATGTCTAAACAAATCTAAAAACAACAACAAAAAATCCCTCCCCCCACACACACATCTCCATTTTTTTTTTTTTTTTTAAGTTACCATAAGTAGTCGGATACCTTAAGAAAATTTTATTGAAAACTAACACTTAATTTTTTTTTCAAATTTACTGATTACATATAAAATAATTTTTAAATAGTAATAAAAAGGTAAAATATTTTTATGTATTTAAATTATGCCTTTGAAAAATTATACAAGTATTGAAATGTTAAAAATATATCTTTATTGCTGTAAATGTTCTTTTAATATTTTAATATCTAAGCTAGAACATACACATAGAGTACCTAACTTGTGACATTGCAGCATTGTAAAACATAAATTTTCTTGTCAATTCATTTTTGTTCTATATAACTGACTAAGTTTCACCTCAACCAAAATAATGAAAAATGAAAAATACTTTTAGTGGAAAAAATAAATTGCATAATCTAACATGAAATGAATCCCAAATTTTTCTCGACAGACTCCTGTTTTGATGAAAAATTCAAGAATTATCATAAAATTGTCGATACTCAATTGTTTATATTTTTACATCCTACAACCTATTGTAAAAAAAAAGGCTTAGAATCTTCATAGTTCTTATAATAATATTTTTTCAAATCATTTAGATTAAGAAAATTTATATCCAATTCTGAATCGATATCCCTCCAAAAAAATTGGAATTTATTTAAGCCCTTCGCGGATTTTCCCGAGCTGAGCTCGGGCAAGAGAAACGTATCATTCTGGTTCTTTCCGAATGTATTTCGGACACTGAAAATTTACATTGTGCAATCGGTCTTTCATGAATTATGATAGGTGTGACTTTCATGTTTTCGAATAATTGAAAAAGTACCACTTGGTGGAATTTTCTGTACAAAGAAGGTCCGTCTGCTGAGTAGTCTCTCTCCTCTCACCTCACGCTTGTCTGAAAGACACTTTGTTGAGTACATTCCCCCAACAAGTGCATTATTTGCCGCTCAAAGGGATTCAGCAAAGGGAGGAAAGTACGAAGAGAAACAAGATTCTACTCTCCAGATTGCGATGTTGGGGTATGTACAGTACCGTGTTTTCAAACTTATCATAAACGATCAAATTTTGATTAATAATTTCATAATCATTTATGTAAATTTAAAAAAACAGTAATAAGTTAGTTTAGCTTTATATATTTATAGTTAGCGTAAATTGACATTAAAGCCTACCATTCCTACCCTTAATAAGAGACTGGCCTGCCATCATTTTTATACTAATTACAAAATAACTCAATTTCTAACTGGTCATGGCAATTTTAAAAGCTACGTGAACAAATTTAATTTAGTTCCGTCATCTTCCTGTGATTGTGATAGTGGGGGCGAGGAAAATGTTGAACATGTGCTCCTTCCGTGTTCCAAGTTTGATAGACAGCGAAACATCCATTCTAAGACTGGCTTTCAAGGGACTGAATATAAAATTGACCTCCTAATCTTTACCAACTTCTTTCCACCAGAAGTATTTTTAAAAAGTTATGTGAATTTCTTGTAAATGTTTGTAATCCTAATGTGTAGCTATATGTGTGATTAATACTTACTTCTGTGAGCCCCGTGTGATACTTTGTGTGCACGGAGATTTTATTATTGTTTTCAATAAAAAAAAAGTCTTAACAGAAAGTCCTACAGAAAGTTAACTTTACAGGTAAATGACTCATTTATTTAAATAGATTTTTTTACATAAATTTTTTAAGAAATTTTGTATTCGAACGGTCTGTTATGTTTAAAAAGATATGCATATTTAAAAATAAGCATTAAAAATGAAATTTTTTGATCCATAATTCAGAAATAAAATGAACCTTGAAGGGGTTAACATTTGGTTAAAAATTTAAGTTAGGGCAGTTCAAATTAAACTATGTAGTTAAATAACTTGTTTAAGACTTGCAATAAGACTTGCTTGAGATGTATAGTTATATTTGAAATGTATAACTATGTTTTTAGGCTCAAAATCTAAGTTAAAAAACATCCATTTCAAAGTAGCTTTAACAACTTCGGTTATTATAATCTTTTTTCTTCGCTCAATCCCTACCTGTGGTTCTTCATCGTAGAATCGCTCATTTCCGAACAAGTTCAAGATATCTTCAACATCGACTTGTCGTTTCAGCCTCATGGATCTCCTAGGCATCCGGATTCCCCTCTTCTGGATCATCTGACCGATGGAACTTCTCAGACTGCGCTTGCGCAGAGGTAGAGGGTGGTTGAGGAGCTGTCTTTTGCGACGGTACAGGTCCTCTTGGTCATACAGGCTGTTGGGGAAATCTTCTGATGCTGTCAGGGAGATAAAAAACAATTAATTTTAATATCGCTTTATTGATTTTCTTTTTTGATTAAGAGTCTTTATATATATACGAGGGTTGATCCAAAAAAAAAAGGTCACAAGTCGAATAAAAATATATTTATTATTACTAGACAGAAAATACAAAAGGGAATTTAGAGGTATACGAGCCTATCACATTTCGACATAATCACCAAGTCTATTTAGGCATTTATCAGAACGCAAGGCCAACTTGTTTCACCCGTTTTGAAGAAATCAGGTCCTAGTCCTTTGATCCAGGTCTCGACGGATGTTTCACAGAAGTGTCTTGAAATATCACAGCACATCAGAAACGATATGTTGCACGCTACCATAGCACAGTACCAGTTCTGACGAGATTTCACGCAGAGTTACCTGCCGATCATTTTAAATCATTTCTTCAATTTGTGCCGTATTATTGCAGTTTTCGACATCCTGTCTGCCTGATTGAAAATAGTGATACAATTTCGCTACATGTTGTCTGCTCATTGCAAATGCAGACACATTCTTTACCCAAAAATATTGGATCACAGCTGGCACTTCTAAACGAGACCAATTTCCTAAGAGTCTTGCCATTTTAATCGTCCAGAACCGTCTGGGAATTTTCACTATCTACCCGCAAACCAGCTGTATGACAAGTAGCTCCATCTGTCTCCACTTTGGGGGGGGGGGATCTCTCCAAAAAAATGTAGTTTTCATATGCTGCGGCTTGTAACCTTTTTTTCTGATTTTCTGATCAACCCTCGTATATATATATATATATATATATATATATATATACTGCTGGCCACCGCGTAAATGCAACATCCTGAAGGAAGCAAGCAAATAACATGAAATTTACAACATGCATTAGCGGAGGTGAGATATGCAAATGATTAGAATTTCAGCGCAAACACACATCACGCACGCCTGTGGCACCACCATTTGAGACTTGGAGATTTCGACGATTTAAAATTCGGCAATTGTGTTTTTCTTGTGATTTTTTCAAAAAATGATCATTTATGTCTCGTAGAAAACAGCGATCAACTTTTGATCAAGTATCCGAGTTCGACAGAGGAAGGATAGTGGCCTACCGAGATTGTGGATTATCTTTCAGGGAAATCGGTAATCGTGTTGGATGAAACCTAACAACAGTAATGCGCATATATGACCGTTGGATGCAGGACGGTACGACGGACCGACGTGGTCGATCGCATCCACCTCAGTGCGCCACTTCACGTGAGTACAGGCAAATTTTGCCAATGGCAGTGACGGATCGCTCAGTCACATCACGAACCATAGCACAGCACATTGAGTATGTAACGCATCATTCAATGTCTGCTCGTACCATTCGATGCCGTTTACAGCAGAGTGGTCTGTCCGCAAGACGTCCATTGCTTGGTCTACCCTTGACGCAGAACCACAGACGTCTCCGCCGCCAATGGTGCAATGAAAGAAGGATGTGGGCGGCAGAATGGAATGAAGTTGTCTTTACTGACGAGTCACGCATCTGTCTGCAACACCACGATGGTTGGATTCGAGTCTGGAGACACCGTGGAGAGAGGATGCTGAACAGCTGCGTTATGCACCACCACACTGGTCCTGCACCGGGTATTATGGTATGGGGCGGTATTGGATATCACTTTTGCACTCCTCTGGTACGCATTGCCGGTACTTTAAGCAGCCAGCGCTACATCTCCGAGGTGTTGGAGCCAGTTGTCCTTCCTTACGTTCAGGGTTTGGCCACAGCCCTATTTCAACAGGATAATGCACGAACACACGTGGCACGCATTGTCCAAAGGCTCTTCGTCAATCACCAGATTGAATTGCTTCCCTGGCCGGCTCGCTCTCTGGATCTTTCGCCGATAGAAAACATGTGGTCCATGATTGCTCAACGATTGACCCAGATTACACCCCCAGCTGCCACACCAGATCAACTTTGGCAACGTGTGGAAGCTGCTTGGTCTGCTGTACCCCAAGAACACATCCAAAGTCTCTTTGAATCATTGCCGAGGCGTGTGGCAGCGGTGATCTCCAACAATGGCGACTACTCTGGTTACTGATTCTGGCAGGAACCACACTTCACAGAAGTCTATAAATTTAATCATTTGGTGCTTGGTGAACATGTTATCTACAAAATAAATTTTGTTGTGCTATCTCTTCTCTTTTTTGGTGTTGCATTTAGGGTGGCCAGCAGTGTAATTACATTTGTTCATAGGTGCATCAAGATAAGACAGAAAACATCAAAAGCTCGCTCAAACATCAACGAACTGATTGGTGTTAAGTCAATGATAAAGTCATTGGTGTCGTTTTCTACAACACATTTTATTACAGTCTTGATAATGAAATAACATTTCAAAAACAATATAATATATAGCAAACCAACAGATAAAATTATTTTTTTAATTTGTTTGAAAAATCACCTGTAATTCTTAGGGTCATTTACCCTTAGGACTGAACGGACTTTGAACCCTATTTTTAAGAATGTCTTGAACTCTTATATGATTATAATAGTTTATGGACTCAAATCTATATATATATATATATAAAGGATATATATATATATATAAAGCATCACTCAGTCATCACAAGACCTCTGAAACTATTAATTCTACAGACTTGAAATATGTAAAGATGTTTTTTTTTTAGTAAAAATCCGCTAAGAATGGGTTAATCGGAAATTGACTTCCAGAAGGGATTACCAAGTGTTACGGAAGCGTTATAGATAAAAATTCCGGCTTTAGAACTATTCGACGTGCACACTTGAAATTTGAAAAGCATGTTTCTTTCGTTGAGAAGAGATACGCTAAGAACTGGTCTTACGAAAATCGATTCCCAAGAAGGAATTGCGGGGACTTTATAAATAAAGAATTGCCCGTTTTTGAACTATTAGATATACAGTAATATAATTTGATATGCATGCGTATTTTGTTGAGTTGAAATTCACAATAAACGGGTTTTACGGAAATCAAA